>JAOTQR010094296.1:0-31366 GCA_025774065.1 Solanum ossicruentum | reverse complement strand
GCATTTAGACTCACATATCGCCAACTAACACGAGATCCAAGCACATTCAAGAATTGATGCAAATTTGACCAAACCATAACATGATTTATTTAAATAACATTAGTACATATAAAATGTGGGGTGTTACACAAACCAACCGATTGGTGATCTACATCGCCTCCCATAAAGAGCCTCAAAAAGAGTTATACCGATGCTAGAGCGATAGCTATTGTTGTATACGAATTCAATCAAAGGAAGATGGTCACCCCAACTACCTCTTAACTCTAATACACATACCTTAAGCCTATCTTCAAGGGTTTGAATGGTTCTTTCGGCTTGGCCATCCGTTTGGGGATGAAAGGCCGTAGTAAGGTGAACTTTTGTACCAAGACCCCTTTGAAAAGACTTCCAAAAGTGTGAAGTGAATAGTGCACCTCGATCGGATATAATGGATAAAGGAACCCCATGTAACCTCACTAACTCGTGGATGTACAACCTTGCATACTCTTCGGACCCTTATGTGGTCTTAATCGGTAGAAAATGAGCTGATTTAAACATCCTATCAACCACTACCCATATGGAATCAAAATCTTTTCTTGTCTTGGGTAATCCAACCACAAAATCCATATTAATACCCTCTCACTTCCAAGTAGGGATCTCTATATCTTGGGTTAGGCCACCCAACTTTTGATGTTTGGCTTTGACTTGTTGATAACTATGGCAATCGGAAATGAATTTGGCAATGTCCCCCTTCATGCCTCCCCACCAATACACATCCCTCAAGTCTCTATACATTTTGGTGGAACCAGGGTGGATATAATAAGAGGAATTATGGGATTCATCAAGAATTCTCTCCCTCAAACCATCAACACAAGGCACACACAACCTACCTTTGTATCTAAGGGCCCCATCTCCCTCTTGGGAGAAAACCTCTATCTTGCCCTCTTTCATCAAAACCTTAAATTCAAGCAAGGAGGAGTCTACATCTTGTTTTGCTAACACATCATCAACCAATGAAGATTTGGAACCATCAACCACAACAACATCACTACTCACATCTTCCAACCTCACCTCCAACCTATCCAATCTATGAACCACCCTAGCCATCTCCCTATCACCACCACCCACATGAACTAGGCTACTCGTAGACGCCCCACTCAAAGCATCCACCATAATATTTGCCTTACCCGGGTGGTAATGTACACTCATGTCATAGTCCTTAAGAAGTTCTAGCCACTTTCTTTGCCTCAAGTTGAGATCTTTTTTGAGTGAAAACATATTGGAGACTCTTATGATCGGTGAAGACATCAACATGCACCCCATACAAATAATGACACCAAATCTTTAAGAAAACACCACGTCGGGCAATTCAAGATCATGGGTAGGGTAGTTCTTTTCATGCACTTTGAGTTGCCTAGAAGCATAGGCTATGACCTTACTATTTTGTATTAACACACAACCCAAACAAACCCAAGATGCATTACAATACACGAAAAACCCTCAAGCCCATCCAGTAGTGATAATATAGGAGCGGACACAAGCCTATCTTTCAATGTTTGGAAGCTTTTCTCACATTCATTGGTCCAAACAAACTTAATCTTCTTTTGAGTCAATTTTATCATAAGGGAAGCAATGGATGAGATCCCATTCACAAACCTTCTATAGTAACCAATAAGGCCCAAGAAGCTCATAATATCCGATGGGGTCATTGATCTAGGCCAATTCCTAATCACATCGGTTTTCTCAGGATCCACTTCTATACCATTCCACAACACCACATGACCCAAGAATGCAACCTCCTTTAACCAAAATTCACACTTTTCATATTTAGCATACAATTTCTCTTCCTGCAATCTTTGCAACACAACCCTCAAATGCCCCATATGCCCCTCCCTACTATGTGAATAGATCAAAATATCATCAATGAAAACCACAACAAAGAAATCAAGGTAGGGTTTGAAAACCTTATTCATTAAGTCTATGAAGATGGCTGGTACATTGGTTAACCCAAAAGACATCACCACGAACTCATAATGCCTATATCTAGTCTGGAAGGCCGTCTTGGGAATATCACACTCCCTTACCTTCACTTGATGGTACCTGGACCGACGATCTATATTAGAGAAAAAACTAGTCCCTAGAAATTGGTCAAACAAGTCATCAATCCTTGAAAGAGCATATCGTGTTTCTCATTAAAAAATTCTGGTAAGGCTTCTTGGGGGTTGGAATCAGCATTTTCGCAGATTATTCTTTATAGTGACCCTATTGAGTTGCCGGTTGTCAATGCACACTCTAAGTGACCCATGGTTCTTCTTTATGAGCAACACCGGTGCACCCTAAGTGATTGGCTAGGCCTAATAAATCCCTTCTCTAACAAATCCTTCAATTGCTCCTTTAACTCCTTCAATTCCACCGGGGCCATGCTATAAGGCAGAATGGAGATAGGTTGAGTATTGGAAAGGAGATCTATGCTAAAATCTATCTCCCTTTCGGGAGAGACACAGAGAAGGTCATTTGGGAAAACATCAAGAAACTCATTTACAACTGGAATCAACTCTATTGAAGGGACTTTGGACTCCACATCTTTGACTCTCACAAGATGATACAAACACCCCTTGAAAATCTACTATGGGCTTTAATGCATGAAATTAATCTACCCTTTACCACCACATCATGACTTTCCCACTCAAGGATGGGTTCATTTGGGAAGTGAAACTTCACCCTACAGGTTCTACAATCAATGGAAGCACAGTATGCATGCAACCAATCCATCCCAAAAATAACATCAAAATCAACCATATCTAATTCAACAAGATCACAAGGTAAGATTTTATGCAAGATGCAAACTATACAATTTCTATACACTTTCCTAGCAATAATTGATGCACCTATAGGAGTAGACATCTCATAAGACTCATTCAACAACTCTGACTCAACATGGAAATTTTCGCAACTAAGGGGGTAATAAAGGAAAGGGTGTTTGGATCAATCAAAGCATATACATCAAGATCAAAGTTTTTTAACATACCAGTAACAACGTCAGGAACCTCACCAACCCCTTGCCTCCCATATAGAGCATAAAACCGATTGTACCTTAGGGCACCACCTTGAGGGCCACCTCTACCCAGTGGAACAATATTTGCACTCTGGCCCTTACCACGGCTTCTTGGACAATCTACCTTCTTGTGACCAAGCTCCCCATATTTAAAGCATGCATTAGAACCCTCCAAACATGGAACCCCATGCTTCCTTTCACATTTAGGACACACCTCTGTAGGAGCCACTCCACCTATTCCTTGAGGCCTAGGGAAGTCATTAGCAAATCCCACATTAGTAGTATGGGAAGGCACTTGGCCTTGGTGAAATCTAGCACCCTTTTGGAACTTACCCTCAAACCGGGCCCTCTTGGCCTCATGGCCCCTCCACTTTCTCAACTTCTTTCCTTCCATTTCTTCGACATAGGTCATCAACTGAGGCAAATCCATATCACTAATAAGTAAGGCGGACCGACATTCTTCACTTACCAAGTTGAAAACCCCCATAACAAACCTATTCATCCTTGACCTAGGATCGACCACCAAGTGAGGAGCGTACTTTGAAAGTTGATTAAATTTGAGGGAATACTCCCTCACACTCATACCACCTTCTTTCAAGTTTGTAAACTCAACCAACTTTGCTTCCCTAAGCTTAAGAGGGAAGAACTGATTCAGGAAAGCCAATTTGAATTCCTCCCAAAGCACCACGTAGCTATTACCCTTCTTACCTTTCCATTGATCAAACCAAATTTGAGCCACCCCTTTGAGTTGCTACGCCACCAACTACACCTTCTTATTTGGTCCAACACCCATGATAGATAAGATTTTGTAGATCTCATCGATAAATTCTTGTGGATCTTCATCCACCTTTGACCCATGAAAAATCAGAGGATGCATCCTCATGCAGTCCCTTACCTTAGCTCCCTGGGTAGCATGAGGGGCTTGGGCCCCTTATTGGACTTGGTTGGCCATCACTTGGGCAAGTATAGTAGGGGTACCCCGGAGCTCACCATTGGTAGGTTGCTCCTCGGGAGTTTGGGCCCTTCGTCCTTTAGGGTTCGACGTGGTCTGGCATAGAAAAGAGCAATCATGGGGGGGGGGGGGAGTACTTACCACAACTCTATAGAATGACTCAGGACATGAAGATGGAATTTTTTCCTACACGCCTCACAACCTCCTATCCATTGTCATGGCGCGCTTCATAACAATGGACAAGACTTAAATCAATGCGGTGTATTAGACTCTGAGGAGATCAACCTAGTGCTCTGGTACCAAGTTTTTCATGATCCAAGCCTAGGGCCTGGACATGACATGGTGAATGGGGACCCAAAGGCACCCCAATCAAGCCTCTTTACTTGTCATTACACATCCTTGATCGTGGAAGCATACAAAAGACATATATATTAAATAAAGACAATGAGGCTAAGGGAAAATCTTGCCAAAACAACAACATTACCAAAACAAGGAGTCACAACTCATATCATAAATACACACTTGTCCAATATACACCTCTAAGTACATAGATAGAGTGGGGCCAAGACAGAACTACCGGGGTCACCCTCATAGTCAATAGAACATAAGATAGTGTCACAATACATAGATAATAGCAACATAGACTAAAGTCCCTGAAATGGAGGACTCACCAACAAGATTAGAACAACACTTCCTAGCCACATAGAGGAGGGGGATCAACTCAAGCACCAATTCCTACATGGTTATATCATGTAGGCAAGAGTATGCATTAGTACGTTTGAATGTACTAAGTATGTGGGATGCAAAACAACAAGGAATAGGCATCATAATCAAGATGTGTAACAATAGATAATAGGCATAATATAGTAATATGGCAAGTATGATAAATGCTAAAGTAAAATATGCTTGAGTAAATCATGATCATATAAAATATCATATGTGAAGAAGAGACCAATCTAGCTTTCCAACCTTAGTTGGTTGATGATGGTCACACCCCAATCATCCTAGGTAGCGAGGTATAAAACCCTCACATGGTTGATTTTGGTTACACCCCAATCATCCTAGGTGGTGAAGTATAAACCCCTCACATGGTTTATGAGTACAAACCCCCAACTTGGTTGATGATAGTCACACCCCAATCATCCTAGGTGGTGAAGTATAATCCCCTCGTGTGGTTGATGAGTACAAACCCCCAACTCGATTGAGTATGGTCTAATGTAAAACTTTATATAGAAATAATCATATAATTAAGCTTATTTAAACATTGCAACATCATTCATATCATATCTCATGCTTTGGACCTTCAATTTCTCAAGAAACCATAACCGAACATTTTATCAAACACTTGGTGGGTGTACAATGGGGGTTAAAGAACATGCAATTTAGTGATGAAATCATGCAAGAAAAGCTATTGTAAAACTATTAGTCAAAACCTTGAAACACCCCCAAGACATCCACATCAAAACCTCTCATCAAAACATACAATAGAACCAAGATATATAGCTCACAACATACCAAAATAGTCACAACTTTACATAGCTTTAAAATAGTTCATAGGCATGTTCATACTAGTAAACCCATTTCTAAAATCCACTTTAAATCATGTAATACTAATTAAAAGAGGATTTAGGAACCATGGGTGGAAGGAACCAATGGATCAACACCACATATCGTAGGTCTAGAGTTGCTTGGAATTGAGATTGGGAAGAATGGAGGCTTGAAAATGATCTAGGAATCCAATCTTGTTCTTGGGTTTCCTTGAAATTGAATTGGGGCTTGGTGGAGGCTCTTGTGAGGATTTGGTTATGTGATTGAGATGAGAGTAGTGAAATTGGTTCCTTAAGAGTAGAGTTTAGGTCTTCTAGGAAGGTTAAGATGGCCTAAAACTTCAAAAATATTTCACTAATATAATTAGTATTTGAAAATGCCATAAGTGAACGGATAGAAAATTGGAAGTGTCATCTTATGGAAGACTTCACTAGCCGTGTGGCACTCCACGGGTGGTGTGGAGTGCCCATGAAGCAATACTTGGACAGAAAAATGAAATTTGAACACTTGAGAAAAAGTTAGCGTCAATGTCACTTTGACAGCCATTTTCACAGACTGTGTAGTGTTACACGGACCGTGTATTGGTCCGTCCCACCTCACTTAGACAAGGAAATGTTGCTGGCCACCATACACCCAGGTGACACGGCCTTACCCCTTAACACGAGCCGTACAAGGCAGTCATGGCCCATGCCTTAGCTTCCAATGTCACCCACGCCTAGCCAAGCCTCCTAAAACACCTCCACGCCCCTCCTCACGACCAGTGGTGAGTCACACGACCTGTGCCACTAGTTGTGGATCATGAATTAGCCTCACCACACCTTTTTTCATCCCCAAACATTACCCACAACCTGTACAAGGCCACACTGCCAGTATGGATGCCCGTGGGGATTCACTGTGCGGGAGGGTCTCAAACAAATGGTCATAACTCCTTCATCCGACATCGGAATGAGGTGGAACAAAGTGCGTTGTCAAACTAAATCAAAGGGATTTAATTTGACATGTTGTGGACCACCCAGTTCTGAATATGGTAAGAGATATGCTAGTTTAAAGTTTACCCTAATATGAAACAACACCCAAAACTCAACTTGGAGGTAAGTCTTGAACTCGATTAGGTACTAGGAGTGTCCCATAGATCTAGTACACCCCCAACCTAACCAAATAAGGCTTGAAACATGTATATACAAAAGCATAAAGTTACAATGTGTCACATCTATATCCTCAACAAAGTTTTATAAATTCACTTGACTTAATCAACCACACAATCACTCTGAAACTTGAGCTTTTTCTTTTCGTCAGTCCTCTAATTTAGCAAAGTTTATGTAAATGTAGAACCACAATAAAAATGTAAGAACAATGACACTGATTCATCAACTTAGAAGACCAAATTTGAAATGATTTAAAAATTCATTCTCGAGAAGGTAGGAGTAGTTTTGAAAATCAATACATAATTATGTTACCCAAAACATTAAAAAATCAATGGTGCAAAACATTTTGAAAAGAAAATTGAATCTAGTCCATAATCCTCAATTTTTCAAAAGTTCATGTTCATGAGAAAATTCATAAAATTTAAAGCTCAAAACCAAAAACTATGGAATGAAATCATAAATAATTAATGAAAATCGACAATCCTTAGTCAAAATCACATGTGTTTAACAAACTATTAAAAACTTATTTCGATCATCCAAACTCTAAATACCAAGTCAAACCTTGATTCAACTCAACTTATTTTTCAACTTAAGACCTCATAACTACGAAGTAACGTTAGAACTACAAAAAACAACACTTCTAGACTAAATTCTATGCTCTTAAGTTGATGAAACTGACGAAATTCTATTCTGAGTCTCTAGCTCCGGTCGGTATTAAAAATCACTTTTGAACAACTTAAGATTTCAAAACTCTCAAACTTCAAAATCCCTCAACCTTTCTATAAAATTCTAAAACAAAATTCATAAAGCGATCAAATATGACTTAGAACAACTATCCAGAGTTGTAAAATGGTAACTTTAATAAAAATTATGTACAGACTTTTAGGATCATTTGCATCATACACCACCTCGATCATAAATTAAAAAAAGTACTTGAAGCCTAAAAAAATAGGGATATCGAGCATGCATGTTAGCGTCCACCTCCCAAGTCACCTCTCCAACTAGCCGATGCGGTCATTGAACCTGAAGCAATTTTCTTAATCCTAATCTTCTGGACCTTTCTATTTAAAATGGATACTGGCTCTTCCTTATATGTCAAATTCGGACCTAACTACATTCGATCAAAAGAAATCACATGAAATTCGTCTTGCATATACTTATGTAGCATTGAAAAATAAAACACAGGATATACAACTAATAGACTAGGCAGTAACTCTATCTCATAGGCCACCTCTCCAACATACCTCAAAATCTCAAATGCGTCTATGAGCCTCGAACTAAACTTGTTTGTCTTCCCAAACCTCAGCACACTCTTCATGAGAGATATTCTAAGCTGTGGTCACCCTTCATGAACTCTAGAGGCTAGATCCTCGTATAGGAATAAATATTTTATTGACCATGGACTATCAATAATTTACTCTAGATCAAATGTACCTGCTCCATAACATCTCTAAGCAAATAGGTGTCAGATGTATATACTTCAAAGTATCAAACCAACCAATTGGACATCTACACCTCCTATCATACAGTGCCTCAAATAAAATCATCTAAATTCTAAAATGATAATTTTTATTGTAGAAAAACTCCACTAAAGGAAAATGTTAATCACATGGAGCACAGAATGAATCACAATGCCCGATGTATGCCATCTAATATTTGAATAGTCTGCTTGGATTGACATCAATCTGAGGGTGGAATATTGTACTTCCATTTAACCAAGTACCCAATTCATTTTGTCATGCCTTCTAAAAGTGGAAAGTGAACAATAGACCTCGATCAAAGACAATTGAAATAGGCTTCCCATGAAGTCTGACTATTTGAATGTATCATAACCCAAGTTACGCCATAGGTATGATACGACAATCAAAATCCTGTAGGATTCCAACCAAGTCATCTTAGTATATCATATATTATACATTTCTTTCCAAATTTTATCACACCCTTCAAGGATGATTCTTACAAATAAACACGATCTTGTACATCAAAATCAATATTCCTCTTCCTAACATTTAAGTATGACTTTTGACAACTTTGAGAAATCTTCAATTTTTTCCTTGTGACTCTCACCTTTTCCATAGTTTCAAGTAAAAAGTTAAGACCAATCAATGTCGTCTTACCTACTTCAAACCACTCCACTAGAGATTTACACCTTTTACAATATAATGCTACAAACGATGCCATCTCTATGTTTAAGTGATAGCTATTATTGTAGGAAAATTGAATAAGCGGTAGATGATCATCCAAATTTTTGTTAAACTCTAACAGATAAGCCCTTAGCATGTCTTCTAGGGTTTTAATAGTTGATTTATCTTGCTCATTGGTTTGACTTTGAAAACCGATGCTTAAATTCACTCTAGTATCAAGTCCTCTTTTAATAGAAGTATATTGGATACCACATTTCGATATGATGGATAATGGAACATAATGCAACCTTATTAACTCCCAAATGTACAATTTGACATAATTCTCATCTAAAAAAGAAGTCTTCACCAATAAAAAATGGGTTAATTTTGTCATTCTATCCACAACTACACAAATGAAGTCATGTTGCTTCTGGGTATAAGGCAAACTTCTCACAAAGTCCATATTCATATTTTCCACTTTCAAGTAGAAATTTCAATGTCTTACCACCCAGGCTTTGATGTTCAACTTTCACTTGTGACAATTAGGGCCTTATTCACCATGTATCCGAACAAATTTCGAACTTTTCCTATCAATTTCAAGTATGAATTTTATGAGTTGCTTGAATTATGATTACTAGTTTTAATTATGCATTATTTATCATTAATTATATGATGTCAAGCATTTTGATGTAAATTCTCATACATGTCATCAAGGTGTCATGACCCGGGCCTAGGGCCTAGGAGTGCCATGGCAAGTGGGAATCCAAGAGTCCCCAAACAAGCCTCATAGCATCCACATTGTCATAACCCGAGCCTAGGGCCTAGGAGTAACATGGCGAATGGGAACCCAAGAGTCCCCAAACAAGCCTCATAACATCCACATATACATCATCAATTTAGAAGCATACAATAAGACATTAAGCATATAGTTCTATGGGATGGGAAAGTATGATTAACGCTATTGTTATAGGAATAGGGGCTTGCATGGATTCACATAGCACATAACATATAATAACTAAGGGGCGGGTAAGTGTGACTCACACTATGAGGATAGAAGGGGCTTTAGCACTTTCCACATTTCCCATGTCATAATAAACATATCATCAAAACATAAGCATAACACAATATAGTCGTAGGCATAGCCCCCATAAGCAACATACAACAAGTATAGCAAGATAGTATGTAGAGTTTATAAGATGTTTGACAGTGCCTCTAACATATGGAATAGGGCGGGGGCCAAGACAAGTCCTGGGCTCACCCTCAAAGCAAGGACATAAAGCATCATAACATAGTAGGTAGATAGAAGATGGTTTGTCTTTGAATGATAGGACTCACCACAAGAAACTCTTTGCCAATCAACTAGCCATCAAGAGGTGGAAGGTGATAATCTCCGATCCCAATATGGTAGATCATGTAGGTAAAAGAGTATGTGTTAGCACATTTTAATGTACTAAGTATTCAAACATGAAAATGGTCATGACATGTAATCATGCAAATCAATGTTAGATGAAAAGGTACACACACACATATATATAAAGAGATATAGGAAAGGATATAAATCAATATGCAATGAAATTTATGATGCACTGATGCTGGAACACTTATCATAGAGGGGATATGACGGCAACCAACATATAAGACCAAGAAAGTTACAACTTGGAATCCCAATATTCACCCTACATCAGAAGAAAGGGTGATCTGCTTGCTAAAGGTCGACCTTACTCTTCCTTATGGGAACACCACCTATTTCGGAGAAGTAACTTTACCTTACGGGAACACCACCCTTTTCGAAAAGGATTTCCATGTCCAATCACTTACCTTACGTGAACAACACCCATTTTAGAGAGTACCTTACCTTATAGGAACAACACACATTTTGGGAAGGATTTCCAAAGGGGTATAAATATGAACCTGTGTTTGGAACATGAAAGAGCAAGGTCACTTGGGGATAGCCCTCCCGCCTACAATCCTATTCAGTGCTAAGTCATCATCCCACAAGAATCCATATAAATATACGTGCTTTCAAAACAGGCACAAGTCATTTCAAATCATTTTCATGTATACTTAGGCTTAAAACCCAAACATACTTCATAAGCATCCATACTTGGGCTAAAAGGTCAAATCATGCTTCATGTCATACTTTATGCATAAGAATAGCTCATTCATACATTTACATGTTGGTGTAAATATCCATAATTTCTCAAAGATCCATAACATAGACATTATGTGATCTCTTGTCATATCATAACAATACTTTCATCAAAATCATATTCATAAAATAATTAGGCTTAACCCACTTCATAATCTTCATGAAAATCAATGCTTACGTATGCATATGCTACAAATGATGAGAGAATAGAATGGAAAATAGAGTTTCACACTTAAATCAATGATCTAATATGAAATCTAAGTAAATACATGAGCAAATTCATATTTAAATCATACTATAGATAACCCATGCTTAAACCAACCTTTAAAGGGGATATGCATATTAAAACCTTCATAATATTAATGCAATTCAACATATTAAATGCAATTCAACATATTAGGGCTCAAATCACTTTAAAAATATCAATTAAACATAACCCATATCTCAATTGAATCAAATAAATAATAATATAAAAGATCTATATTCAAAGTAAGCTTGAGATTTCGTAAATCAAAAAGAATAAGACTTTGGGGTCTTCATGGTTGAAAGGGAGCACGAATCAATCCCACATACCATAGATAATTATGAGAATTAAGAAGAAATCCCTCCTTGAATCCCCAAGTTGAATCTTCAATCATATGACTTGTAGAGAGAGTTTTAGGATTCGAATTTGAGAGTTTTTAATAAAGAATGAGAGTGAATGAGAGTGTAAAATCTTATTAGATGGCTCAGGATAGGTATTAAGGCCCTAAAAGACCTTTAGAATAAATTAAAATTACAAAAAGACTATTAATGAAACAAGCCTTCAAAAGTGTCTAGGGGTCCCATAGAAGAGGCACACAGGTTGTATGAAGTTTCATAGGCTGTATGGGTGCCCATGAGACAATACTCAACAAAATTTCTTTTGGCCAAGAGAGTCACGGACCATATAAGCGTCTGTATGAAGGTACCAAGTTCTGAGATGATGATTTCATACTTAGAATATCATTTTGAAAAGAGAGATTCACAAGACCCCTCCCCCACGGCTCGTGAGAAGCTACACGACCCATAAAGGGTCCCCTGGTGGCTTGCCTTAGCTAAAACAGGTGGAACCCCGCAAGGATGGGCTTTACAAAAATGGGCATAACCTCTTGATCCAAACATGAAATTAGGTGAAACTAGATGCATTGGAAATCTAATTCAAAAAGCTTTAATTTGATAGTCGTAAGCCACCCAATTTTATACGTTCTAAGAGATAACTATTTAAAGTTAACCCTTCATCGATTCATGTGAAAAGTTTAGCAAATGGAATCCCTTTGAACTTGACTTGATGAGTGAGACCATGATGACCCTAAACCACATAAATAAGCTTATATTTAAGGCTTGCAAGTGAACTTAGCTTGAGCTTGAAGGTTCCATTCCGAGCTCACAAATTTCTGGGTATTACACACATACACATCATTGGTTCGAAAGTGCATAATTAGATAATAAAAACATAGGTCCAAGGGAAAGAAAAGTATGACTGACGCTCTAGGGTAGTCATTGGGATAGGGGTAAGATATTGAACATCTTGAAGGCTACTCTCCCGTTGGTTGAGTGAGTGATTCCCGAGTGGGGATCACGAACGGAGTTTCATTAAAGCAATTACCACCGACCGGGTTCTCAATTTAACATCCTTAACGCAAAAGCAGCGTAATGAATTCCGGTGATTCATCTTCTTTTCGTGAGTGATGCCCGGGTGGGTATCACGAACGGAGGAAAGCACCCTCTTCATTCACCTACCAACCAGATAAAAGTAGAACATCCTTCCCCGGTCCTGCTTCTCTATTTAACATCCTTAAGCGGATTTGCATGGATTCACTTATTACGTAACACATATGGACTAAGGAGTGGTAAGTATGACTTATGCTATGGGAATATAAGGGACTTAGGACTTTCCACATTTCCACATCTCATCATAACATTAACAACAAGAGATAGGCATAATCATAGTCTCTATAATAAAATAGCGTAACACATAACAAACCCTCACATAGAGTTTACATAATATCCAACAATGCCTCTAAGTCATAGAATAACACCATGGCCAAGACATATCCCGAGCTCACCATCAAAATAAAGGCATAAGCGAAAATAGAATAATAGGTAGATAAAGGGTGGTTTGTCCTTGGATGATAGGACTCAGCATAAACAACACTCACAATCCAAGCTAACTTTCAAGAGGTGGATGAAGATAGTCTTCGGTCCCTATATGGTTAGATTCTGCAGGCAAATAGTATGTGCTAGTACGTTTGCATGTATTAAGTATGTGGGCATGCTATGAATATGAACTCATTAAACCTGCATTCAATGTCAGATGACCAAGGCTCATATATAGAAAGAATTATATACACAAGAAAGAGTAAAATACGAATATGTCATAAAATCCATGATGCATGAAATGTCATAATCATTTAAACATAGTGGTTATGTTACCTCAATTGACATATAAGAGGCCAAGCGAGCTAGTACTTGGAATTTTGATGTATACCCTATATCGATTAAAGGGTGGTCTACATGCCAAAGGTAGTCCATACTTCTCCTTATGGGCCTCCTATTTTATAGAAGTAACCTTACCTTACGGGTCCTCATTTCAGTAAGATTTTTCATCACCATAACATAATCATCCACCAAGGTGCATAACATGAACCTATGTTTGGCACATAGTTGTGGGGCTTGGTGACTAGACCCTTGGAGATTGTCTCCCCGACACAAGTCCTCTCGGAGATAAGTAATCATCCCAGAAGAGTACATATACATATACATGCTTTGAAAAGAGGCATAAGTCTTTTAAAATCATTTCCATTGGGCTTTAAAACCAAACTTACTTCATAATCATGCATACTTGGGCCTAAAAAGTCAAATCATACTTCCGTGCATAGGAATAGCTCACTTATACTTGTATATGTTGGTGTAAACACCCATAATTGCTCAAAGAGCCATATCATAGATATTTTGTGATCACATTCTTGTCATACCCATACTTATCTTGAAAACATAACCATCAATATCATTGGGTCTTAGCCCAGACCATAACTTCATGAAAATCAATGTTCATGCATGCATATGGCATAAATGAATGAGAGAATAACATGGTTACTTAGAGAAAATAGTTAAATCATCATAATATAGTGAAATCATAGTAAATTAATGAAGAAATCATCAATTAAAGCATTCATGAAGTTACCCATGCCTAGATTCAACATTTAAAGGGACATGCATATTTAAAAGACCCATATTCAAAGTAATCTTGAAATTCATAAATGGAGGAGTAAAAAGTGTTTGGGGTCTTCATGGTTAAAAGAGACCATAAATAAATCCCACATACCTTAAATATGTAGAAGAATTAAGAAGAAATTTATTTGACTAGATGGTCCTTCCTTGAGCTCCACGTTGAATCTCCAATGGCATACTTGAGAGAAGTTTTTAGAAGAGAGAAATTTTAGAGTTCTAAGTGTAATGAATGGATTTGAATAAGAATGAAGGAGTATAGGTCTTTTCATGGGTTTATGATAGGTTATAAAGTCACAAATAACCCTTAGAAATCACAAAAATATGAGAAAGACATTAATAAACGAGCTCTAAAAAGTGTCTAGGTGGTCCATGAAAGGGCACCATAGTTCGTACAAAACACCACGGACCATAAAATGGTCCACAGTAAGGGTATTCAGACACAGCCAAATTTTGGATGAAGGCCATTTGAATTGATGGCTTCATAGTTCATTCAAAGGTGCACTGATCGTACAATGGTCCGTACAAATGACCCAAGCTCTGACATGGTAATTGTGTACTTAAAACCATATTTTAAGATGAGGTCTTCATGAAACACCCCACCACGACTCGTGGTAGGTATCACGAGACCTCACCACCGCTTGTGGTGGGTCACACGGACCGTGTAAGGCCTTTTGGTGGTTGCCATAGACAATTTCTTAGCTGGAAGGCTAGGGCACCTACCAAAGGCCCCTTCCAGGGCCAATAGTGAGGACCATGGCTCGTGGGAAGTACCATGGATGGCCACCAAGCCTAAACCCCCTTCTTAAGACATACAAAGCGATACACAAGCTTTCCCCATAGGTGACACACCTCCGGAAACTTGATGTTAAGCATCAATAAAGTCTCATGAGATCCAGGTCCTTATATCATCTCCCTCCTGGGAATATTCATCCTCGAATGAGAAACATACTAATTAGAAAGGCTTGACTTGAACATGAAACATTTTAGTATGGAAACACAATGCATAAATCATTTCCTAAAACTCATAAAATCATTAAAACTCATGTCAAAACATCTTTTTAAATCATTTTCGTGCACATGTATGCATGTCATGTCATAAAACATAGGAGCTAAAAATTAGGACCATTGAGAATAGAAGGAACCTAATACCTTAAGCTTGAGTAGATTGGAAAAGATAGGGGTATTACCTCATCATATCCATCTCGGCCTCCCATGTAAAGCTCTCCATATGTTGATTTGTTCAAAGTACTTTAACCAAAGCCACATCCTTGTTGCGAAGTCGCTTTACTTGCCTATCCAAAATTTCAATCGAAACCTATTTATAGGATAACTTCTCGTCAACCTCAATATCTCTCAAAGGCATAATTGTACTAAGATCACCAATCAACTTTCTCAACATTGACACATGGAAAATCAGGTGAATAGAACTCATCTCTAAAGGCAAATCCAATCTAATAGCCACCTTGCCAGTCTGATCAACTATCTCACAAAGGCCTACATACCGGCAGACTTAACTTTCCCTTTTTATTGAAATACATTACATCCTTCATGGGAAATAGCTTCACATATACCCAATCACCGAAATAAAATTCAAGATCCCTCTTTCTAACATTCGAATAAGACTTTTGATGACTTTGAGGTGTCTTCAACCTTTTCCTAATCAACTTCACCTTTTCCATAACTTTCAACACCAAATACGGGCCAATCAATTCCATCTCATCCAACTCAAACCATCCCACCAGGTCTATGCCTTCTATCATATAAAGCCTCAAATGATACCATACCAATGCTAGCATGAAAACTATTATTACAGGAAAACTCAATAAGTGGTAGTTGATCATCCTAATTACCTTTGAATTCCAACACACAAGCCCTCAACGTCTTCTCCAATGTTTGAACTGTCCTTTTGGTTTGCCCATCAGTTTGAGGATGGAATGCGGTGTTCAACTTCACCATATGTAAGGACCTTAACTTTTTATGACCTAAATGGTGCTTGGAATTTTGTTCCAGAAAGTTATTGGCCAAGGAGACACCTTATGGACACCTCTGCGGGCCGTGTAAGGTGACCCTTGGGCATGTGTGTAGAGTGTTGGCCTTAATTTTGGAGTTCAAGACTAAGGTTCACACCACATGAACTCCACACAGCCTTTAAATCTTAGCCTTGAAAGCCATATTTTGGCTAAGGCTTGTCATATATGAACCTTTCACAAACTGTTTGACCCTTCATGGTCCGTATGGGCATTGGTGTAGAAATTTTCTAAGTATGGAATCACCATCTCAGAACTTTGTTAGTGAAATATTTTCTAAGTGTGGCTTCATGAAAGGGCATATGATTCGTGTGCCTTTGTTTAGACAGTGTGACCCTTGTACGGGACCCCTAGCAAGGTTTTAACCTCTATTTCATTAATGACGTTCTTGTAATTTTGGCCACCCCTAAGGGTCTTTTGTGACTTTCTATGCTATCCTAAGACATTCAAAGGACCTATACTCTTGGTCTCTCATTCAAATTTATTAAAGACTTAGAATCTATTCAAGCTCGCTCTTAAGAAATCATCTCAAGAACTCTAGTGAAGGCTTAGCTTGGGGATTAAAGAAAGCTCTCTTCTTCATCAAATTCTTCTAGTTTCTTCTTGGTGAACTAAGGTGTGTGGGATTGATTCATGATCTCTTTCAACCATGAAGATCCCAAACTCTTTACACTTGGTTTATAAAATAAAGCTTACTTTAATTATGAGTTTTAAGATTATTATTTATTTGATTCAATTGAGATACAGGCTATGTCTATTGTTGATTTTAAAGTGATTTAAGCCCTAATATATTGAGTTGCATGATTATTATGAAGATTTGAATATGTATTGTCCCTTTAAAGTTTGAATTAAGCATGGGTAATCAAACTTGTGATTTGAATGTGGATTTTAATTAAGGATTTACTTGAATTTCATATTGAAATATAGATTTAAGAATGAATCACTATTGCCCATTGTTGTTCTCATATCATTCATTGTGTATGTATTTTTGAGCATTGAATTTTGAATAAAATGATTCGGTGGGTTATGCCCACATATGTTTATGAAAATGATTTTGATAAAAGTATGGTTATGACAAGATTATGGTCACATATATTGCTATGAGATTGGCTCTTTGAGCATATTGGGTGTTTACAACATATTGTTATAAGTAAATGAGCTCTTACAATGCATGAAAAGTATGGATTGAATTATAATTTGGCTTTTTATCCCAAGTATCAATGATTATGAAGAATGTTTGGCTTTTAACCCAAATATACATTGAAATGATTTGAAATGACTTGTGCCTCTTTTGAAAGGATGTATATGTATAAGTATTCTTGTGGGATGATGACTTAGCACCAAATAGGATTGGAGGCATCAGGGCTATCCCCAAGGGTTCTGTTCTTCTCTCTTGAACTATGTACTAGCATAGGTATGTGGTAGCTATTACCAAAATGATTGAGTTGTAAGGGATGGTTATCGATTTGATATGATATGATATGGAAATCCTTCTAAAATGACCAAGTCGTAAGGAAGGTGGTCATCACACTAAAGTGATAGGGTCGTAAGTTATGGTATAGATTACCTTTTACAAGTAATCTTCTCTCACCCAATCAGAGGTTTACATCGGGCACATTCATGCAATAGCTCACTTGAGTTTGAGATGTCAGTTATGGTCATATCTCCATTATTTATGAGCATTATTGCATTTCATACATCATGGATTTCATGGAATATTGTTATATTACTCTACTTTCCTATATATTTCTTTTTATATATGTTTCCTTACCATCTAACTTTGAATGCAGAAGTTCATATACATTGCATGCCCACATACTTAGCATATTCAAAGGTACCAATGCATACTTTTGCCTACATGATCTAACCATATAGGGACAGGAGACTACCTTCATCCACCGTTTGACGGTTAGATCAAATTTGAGAAAGTGTTGTGGTGAGTCCTATCTTCCAAGGAAAAGCCACCGTCTATCTACCTTATGTTGCTTCCATTTATGCTAGTTACTTTAAGGTTGAGGCTGGGATATTTCTTTGGCCCCGTCCTATTCTATGACTAGAGGCATTATTGGACATCTCATAGACTCTTATATGGATATATGCTATGTGTTTTTATTTGGAGATTATTGTTATGGGTATCTATTGGATATGGCTACTATGAATTGATTATGAGTATTATGATATGGATTTATGTTATGATGTGGAAATGTGAAAGATCTTAATTCCCATTTTTCCCCCATAGATGAGTTATACTTACCTGCTCCTTTGTTCTTATGTGCTATGGGTTGTGAATCAAAGTTAATCCCTATCCCTATGGCATCACCATAGCATGATTCCTATTTTTCCATCCCTTAGAACTATGCGTTTATTATCTTTTATACTCTTCTGAACTGCTAATGTTGATATGGTTACTATGAGGCTTGTTTGGAGACTCTTAGGTTTCCATTCACCATGTCACTCCGAGACCCTAGGTTCGGGTCGTGACAAACTTGGTATCATAGCACTAGGTTTATAAATGCTCCATGAAGTCCAACATACTGTGTCGCGTAGAGTCTTATTCATGGGTGTAAAGTGTACCATACCTATGAGTAGGAGGCTATGATGGCCTTCTAGGAATTATCTCACTTTTTCATGTCTTATATCATGCCTTGGACCATATATTAAGGTATCCTAATCCTGATGATGTCCTTGCTGCATTATAGAAGATGCCTCCATGAATTACATGCCTACAAGACTGGCCCCATTTAATGAGAATCAAGTTCCTCAAGGGCTTATGGAAGAGCCGGTCACTTATGAGAATTCCGTACTACTACGGCTATGCTTGCCCAAGTGGTGACTACTCAGGTTAGGCAGACTAGTCTTCCTCCCCATGCTCCCACTCCAGCTTCTAGAGTGACGATTTTACCTGGATGAATCCTTTGGAGTTCTATGGGTCAAAGGCTGATAAGGATGCTCAACAATTTATTGATGAGCTCTCTAAGGTGTTGACTGTTATGGGGGTGACTTTTGAGAAGAAGGCTGAGTTGGCTACTTATTAGTTGAAGGATGTGGCTCAAGTATGGTACATTCAATGGTTGATGGAAATGGTCTGTAGTGTGGAGTTAATTAGGAAAAGTTCAAATGTGCCTTCCGGGATCCTTTCTTCCCTCTTGAACTTAAGAAAGCTAAGATGACAAAATTCATCAACATCAAATAGGGTGGTATGAGTGTGAGGGACTATACCCTCAAGTTCACTAAGCTCTCAGAGTATGCTCCTATGTTGTAGCGGACCCCCGTGCAAGAATTCACAAGTTTATTTCTGGTGTCTCTAATTTGGTTGTGAAAGAATGTCGTAACACTATGCTTATTGGAGATATGGACATCTCCAGGCTCATGACATATGCTGAACAACTTAAGGAAGAAGAGCTCTAGGAGAATAGTTTGCATGATTCTAAGAGGGACCGTTATGATGGTGGGTTTTTAACTCCAAAGGTGGTGGTTATGGTCGTTAGCAATAGGGCCAAGGTTCTAATGCAAGGGTTTCCAATGCTAGGGTGCCTCCTCCCAAAGCTCCGATTAGTGGTGGGCCATTATTTTCGTGGTGTGAGAAGTGTGGAAAGAATCACATGGGTTCTTGTTGGAAAGAATTAGTTGCATGCTATGGTTGTGGTGCTATGAACCACAAGGTTGTTGATTGTCCTAAAGTTGCTCAGAAAGGACAGGGTTAACTGGCCCAAGGTGATCAGGGCCAGTAGAGAGCTCCTCAAGGTGGTTCCCCAAGCATAATAGGTTCTATCATTTGCCTGCTTGTCAAGAAGTTGAGGAGACATTGGATGTTGTGACCAGTATGTTAAAAGTATTTCATTTTGATCCTTATGTTTTACTTGATCCGAGTGTAAATTTATCTCTTGTGACACCACTTTTGTCTGTTAAGTTTGGTTTGAGCCCTAAAATTCTAAGGGAGCCCTTTTTGGTTTATACTTCCATGGTAAGTCTACTGTTGCTCGAAGAGTCTATCGGGGTTGTCCTGTTTCTATTTTGTATGAAGACCTTGCATGTGTTCTTTTGGATATTCAGATGTGTGATTTTGATTTTATTCATAGGATGTATTGGTTGCATGCTTCGTGGGCCTCTGTAGATTGTAAAACCCTGAAGGTCAAGTTCCAATTTCCGGATGAGCCCGTTCTTGAATGAAAGAGTAGTGATTCCGCTACTAAACGTCAGTTTATTTCCAACCTCAAGGCCCAAATGATGATTTTGAAGGGGTCTATTTATCATATTATGAGGGTTAAAGATATTGAATCTGAGTTACCTACTCTTGAATCGGTTTCGGTGGTGAATGCGTTTCTTGATATGTTTCCCGAAAATTTGCCCATTATTCCTCCCGAAAGGGAAGTAGAATTTGGCATAGATCTTCTCCCAGATACTCAACCAATCTCTATTCCTCCTTATCATATTGTATCAGCTAAGTTGAAGGAATTGAAAGAACAATTGAAAGACTTGTTGGAGAAAGTTTTCATTAGGCCAAGTATATCGCCATGGGGTGCTCCACTATTGTTTGTAAGAAAGTTTGATAGGTCTCTTTGGATGTGCATTGATTATTGGCAATTGAATAAGTTAACTATCAAGAATAAATATCCTTTTTCAAGGATTGATGACTTGTTTTATAAACTTCAAGGGGCCACCCATTTCTCAAAGATTGACCTCCATTCCGATTTTCATCAGTTGAAGGTTAGGGAGTGGACATTCCCAAAACTATTTTCCAAACTAGATATGGGCACTTTGAATTTGTGGTGATGTTGTTTGGTTTGACTAATGGTCAGATGTGTTTATTGATCTCATTAATTGGGAGTTCAAGCCATTCCTTGATAGTTATGTGGTTGTTTTCATCAATGATATCCTTATTTATTCCCGAAATGAGCGGGATCATATGGATCATTTGAGGTTGGTTCTTTAGACTTACATGGAGAAGCAATTGTAAGCTAAATTCTGTAAATGTGAGTTTTGCTTGGTTGAGGTAGCTTTTCATGGTCATGTGGTACCCGGTGATGGTATTAAGATTGACCTGAAGAAGGCTGAGTCCTTGAAGAATTGGCCTAGACCATTGACTCCTTCGGATATTCAAAGTTTTCTTAGGTTGGCTGGTTATTATAGAAGATTTGTTGAAGGTTTCTCATCTATTGCATCTCCATTGACCAAGTTGACTCAAAAGAAGGCCAAGTTTGTATGGTCAGATAAACGTGAGAAGAGTTTTTAGTCTTTGAAAGATAGGCTTACACCGGTTCTTGTTTTGACTATACCAGATGGCTTAGATGGAATTGTGGTATATTGTGATACTTCTCAGATTTAGTTGGGTTGTGTGCTTATGCAACATGGTAAGGTGATAACTTATCTATCGAGATGATTGAAGGTCCATGAGCATTATTACCCTACTCACGAAATTGAGCTAGCGGCTGTGGTGTTTGCTTTGATGATTTGGAGTCATTATTAGTATGGGGTTCATGTTGATGTTTTCAACTGATCACAAGATCTTGCAATATGTGTTCACCCAAAGAGATCTTAACTTTAGGCAAAGTAGGTGGTTGGAACTTCTTAAAGATTATGACATGAGTGTTCATGTTAAGATTTCTTTGCCTCAAGTTGAGATCACTTTGGGTGAATACATATTGCAAGCTCTTGTGATTGGTGAACACATCAACATGAACACCATATAAATAATGTCTCGAAATCTTCAAAGCAAACGCTGCAACTGCCAACTTAAGATCACGAGTCTGATAATTTTGTTCATGTACCTTTAGTTGCCTTGATGCATAAATTATCACCTTACCATATTGCATGAACACACAACCCAACCCAATTCGAGAAGCATCACAATACACCACAATCCCATCTAAGCCATCAAGATAAGTCAAAGTACGAGTAGATGTAAGATGATCCTTCAAAGTCTGAAAACTCTTCTCACACTCATCCGACCATATAAACTTGGACTTCTTTTAAGTCAACTTAGTCAATGGAGATGCAATAGATGATAAAACCTCAACAAATCACTTATAATAACCAGCCAACCCAAGGAAACTTTAGATATTCAAAGTAGTGACTGCTCTAGGCCAATTCTTAAGAACCTTAATCTTTTTTGGGTCAACCTTAATGCCATCACCAGATACCACATGATCAAGGAAGCTAATTCACCCAACAAAAACTCACATTTGCTGAACTTGGCATATAATTATTTCTCCTTCAAAGCTTGAAGAACAAACCTCAAATGATCTATATGCTCCCACTCACTTCGGGAATAAATTAGAAAATCATTGATGAAGACAACCACAAAACTATTAAGAAATGGCTTAAACACCCAATTCGTATGATCCATAAACACAGTTGGAGCATTATTAAAACAAAATGACATCACTACAAATTCAAAATACCCATATCTAGTTCGAAAAGTTATTTTTGGAATATCACACTCTCTGACCCTCATCTGATGATAATCGAAATAGAGGTCAATCTTTGAGAAATGGATAACTCCCTGAAGTTGATGAAATAAGTCACCGATCCTCGACAACATATATTTATTCTTGATGGTCACTTTATTCAATTGCCTATATTCAATACACATATGTAGAGACCCATCTTTCCTTTTTACAAATAACACTGGAGCTCCCGATGGTGATATACTTGGCTTACTAAAGCCTTTCTCCTATAAATCCTTCAACTGATCCTTCAACTTCTTTAATTGAGATGGTGCTATCCGATAAGGAGGAATGAAAATACGTTGAGTATTCAGAAGGAGATCTATGCTAAAGTCTACTTCCCTTTAGGAAGGAATACCAAGCAAATTGAGAAAAACATCCAAAAACTCATTAACCACCAAGACTAACTCAAGCGTAGGTGACTAGAACCCTGCATCTCTAATACTCACAATATGATAGATTCACCCTTTAGAAATCATCTTTTGAGCTATGAGATAAGAGATAAACTGACCCTTAATAGCAGAATCACTACCCTTCCACTTAAGAATAGGCTCACCCAAAAACTAGAATTTGACTTTTCGGGTTCTAAAATCTATAGAGGCATATGAAACATGCAACTAATCAACGACAAGAATAATATCAAAATCAAACATCTCACTTTCCATAAGATCACACAGAAGGACTTTAAGCGAGACAGAGACAAGACAACCCTGATAAACTCTTTGGGCAATAATAGATTCACCCATGGGAGTATAGTTGAAAAGGGCTCCCTTAAGAATTCAGGACTTAAAAAAAACATAATAGCGAAAAGAGGAGTCACAAAAGATAAATTTGCACCCGGATCAAGCATAGCATAAGCATCAAAATCAAAGACTTTAAACATCCCAATCACTACATTCAGAGTCTCCTCTACCTCTTGTTGAGCATGCAAAGCACAAAACCTATTGTTTCCAAGGGTAATACCTTAAGGAACCTCAGTTGGACTTGATCATGTTGTGCCATTTGACTCTGACCCTTTTTTGTATCTTTGGGACAGTTAGCAATCTTGTGGCACATATCACCACACCCAAAACAAACACCTAAATATTTTAAACATATGCCTGAGTGATTCTTCCCACACTTGCCACATTGAGGAGGTAATGGTCCTCTTAGAGTTGGATTTTATCTATTGGAAGCGACCATATCCACCAACACTCTTAGAGTTGGAGGACCCACTATCATAACTGGCTCTCTTGGAATCATTCACCATTTTCTCCTTAAACTTTCCCTTTTAATCTGTTCAGCTTAAATGATAAGCCTGGATATGTCCATGTCTCGAATAAGCATAGAAGTACAAAATTCTATCACAACCTAATCAAATATCCGGATATAAACTTGTGCATTCTTGCACGAGGGTCAACCACCAACATAGGAGCATACTTTGAGAGCTTTGTGAACTTGAGGACATATTCCCTCACACTTATACCACCTGCTTGAGATTGATAAATTCTATCATCTTGGCCTCCCTAACCTCAAGGGGAAATCCAGAAATGCGAAAATAAACTCTTACCAACCAACTTTATCATCATCAACCCTTTCCACCAACCAGTGGTTGTACCACACTTGAGCGCCATCCTTCTACTGATAGGAAACTAGTTCAACTTTCTCCTTTGAAGTCATCCCCATAATACTTAACACTTTAGAAAGTTCATCAATTGAAGTCTTGGGCATCATCATCAGCTTTTGACCCATAAAACTCTGGAGGATTCATTAAGGTGAAATCTCTTACTTTAGCAATTGGAGTAGAGCTATGAGGAAGAATATTGGCCTATCTAGCCTAGTTGGTCACCACTTGGGCAAGCATAGAAAAGGTAGTTCGGAATTCATCTTGAGTAACCGGCTCCCCCATAGGCTCCTAAGGGACTTGGTCCTCATTAGTCCGGGCTTGCCTTAGTAGAGGGGCTCTTTGTAGAGGGATCTTCTGTAAGGCATCAAGGATATCATCAAAGTTATAAAGTCTCAAGAAATGGTCTAAAACATGACATAAGGCATGAAGAAGTGAGATAATTTCAAAAATGCTATCCCACACTCATAAGTATGGTGCACTTCACACCTATGAATAGGACTCTACTCGACATGACATGTTGGACTCTTGGATCATTTATAAAACTAGTTTTCTGATACAAAGCTTGTCATGACTCAGAGCATAGTGCATAGGAGTGACATGACAAATGCAAACCCGAGAGTCCCTATATAAGTCTCATAGCATCCACATGCACATCATCAGTTTGGAAGCGCATAATTAGTAACAAACACATAGTTCTAAGGGACGAAAATTATGACTCAAGCTATGAGGATGTCATAGAGATAGGAATTTGCATGGATTCACTTAACACATAGCAAATACAGACTAAAAGGCGAGTAAGTATGACTTAAACTATGGGGATAGAAGGGACTTAGGACTTTTCACATTTCCATATCTCATCATGAGCATATCATCATAATATCAACGCAATGAGATAGACATAATCATAGTATCCATAAGAAAATAATATAAACATAACAAAACCTTGCAAAAATTTTACATGATGTCCTATAATACCTCTAAGTCATAAAATAGGATAGGGCCCAAGACATGTACAGGGCTCACCCTCAAAGTAAAGACATAAGTGAAAATAGAATAATAACTAGATAGAGGATGGTTTGTCCTAGAATGATAGGACCCACCACAAAAAACTCTCAAAGTCCAAGCTAACTTTCAAAAGGTGGATGCAGATAATATTCGGTCCCTAAAGAGTATGCATTAGTATGTTTGAATGTTCTAAGTATACAAGAATGTAATACATATGAACTAATTAAACCTGCATTCAATGTTAGATGTTAAGGGCACATATATAGAAAGACGTATATACACAAGAAAGAGTAATATATCAATATACCGTGAAATCCATGATGCATGAAATGCCATAATACTTTTAACATAGCAGGGATGTGACCTCAATCGACATATAGGAGACCAAGCAAGCTATTACTTGGAGATGTACACCTTATATCAAAGAAAGGGTGGTCTACTTGCCAAAGGTAGTCCATACATCTCCTTATAGGACTTCCATTTAAGAGAAGTTACCTTACCTTACAAGTCCCCAATTTTGGTAAGGGATTTTTATCATCATAACATAATAATCCACAAAGGGGTATAACATGAACCTGTGTTTAGGACATAGTTGTGGGACTTGGTGACAGGACCATTGGAGATAGTTCCCCCCTCCCCCATAAGTCCACTCGATGATAAGTCATCATCCCACAAGAATACATATACATGCTTTAAAAAGAGGCATAAATCATTTCAAATCATTTCCACGCATACTTGGTCTTGAAAACCAAACATACTTCATCGTTATGCATACTTGGGTCTAGAAAGTCAAATCATACTTCAATTGATACTTCAATGCATAGGAATAGCTCATCATACTTGTACATGTTGGTGTAAACACCCATAATTACTCAAAGAACCATATCATAGACATTATGTGGTTACATTCATTTCATACCCATAGTTATCTTGAAAATATGGTCATAAACATCATTGGGTCTTAGCCTACATCATAACTTATTGAAAACCAATATTCATGATTGCATATGCCATGAATGAGTGAGAGAATAACATGGATACTAAGTGTGCATAGTTAAATCATCATTATACAGTGCAATCATTGTAAATTAATTAAGAAATCATCAGTTAATGCATTCATGAAGTTACCTATACCTAGATTTAACATTTAAAGGGACATACATATTCAAACCTTCATAATATCAATGAAATTTAATATATTAGGGCTTAAATTACTTTGAAATCACCAATTAAATACAATCCATATCTCAATTAAATCAAATCAACATTAATTAAAAACACCCATATTCAAAGTAAGCTTGAAATTCATAAATCAAGGAGTAAAAAGTGTTCGGGGTATTCATGGTTGAAAGGGACCATGAATCAATTCTATATTCATTATATATCTAGAAGAACTAAAAGAAACTGATTTAAGAAGAAGACCATTCCTTGAGCTCGAAGTTGAATCTCCAATGTCATAATTGAGAGGAGTTCTTAAAAGAGAGATATTTTAGAGTTCTAAGTGTAATGAATGAATTGGAATAAGAATAAAGGAGTACTGGTATTTTTAGGGGTTTAGGATAGGTTATAAAGTCACAAATGACCCTTAGAAATCACCAAAATCACAAGAAAGCCATTAATAAAATGAGTATTAAAAAGTGCCTAGGTGGCCCATGAAAGGGCACTAGGTTCTTACAACACACCACGGATCCTGCAAGGATTTGTGCGATGTGTTGACAAAATACAATACTTTTGATGCTTAAAACATAGGATTTTATGTTTTCTCAATGTGACTTTAGTTTTTTTGTATGTGTTTTTGTGTTTAGATTTGCAGGATTATAGTTTGGCAATGATTTGGGAAAAAATTATAGAAGTTGCTGGTTTATGCTATTGTACGAGACCTTATACGAGTTGTAGAGCATTCTATGAGTCTTAAAGGTGTTTCGAGAGGAATTCCAGTGAGGGGCCAAGTTTCTAAAGTTAATTCGATGAACATGAAGACGAGTCGTTGAGCGGTTTACGGGTCGTAGAAGACCTTTCATGCCCTGAGGATCAGAGAAGTGGACCTATAGGAAATTCATCAGACGAAACCTCCTTTATGGGTCATAACCCATTTTATGAGTTATGAAGGGGTGTCATAGAAGAGAATTCCAAGATTCCAGTAGCTGATTACCAGAACCTGACTACGAGTCTTAGTACATACTATGACCCTTAAAGGTGCTTTCATAAAACCTTCTACAACTGTGCTCAAATAAATTCTTGCATTTTAACTCTTAATTTGTGGGCAAACCATAGTGCATATGTATTGATGCTTCAGGTACTATGGACCCTAAAGCTAAATGCAATACGATTCTAGTCCTATAGGGGAGGCTCAGGGATGAGACTTCGGATGTTGATCCTTCAAATACGGAGTAGACCCACTAGTTAAATGGTTCACTAGAGGTCCTATATATCAAACTCGACCCTGAGGCCGCTCAACCATAGACCAGAGCTGTTGCTAGAGATGGCAGACTCAAGCTCTAATTACTATTCCTCACCTAGCTGATGAGGGAGGCAGTGACGGGAGTAGCATGCCATAGATGACTCCATCTCGAGAGGAGTCTAGTTTTGAGGAGGGCTCTCAAAATAGATCAAAGGTAGAGTCTTCCATCACACTTTCATCATCATCTGCACCGGATGCCCTCACTAACCAATGGTGCATCGAGGGCATAGAGGTGATATGCTTCGAGGGAATGCTCCAAAAAGTGTAGGGCAAGCAAACCCACTCCATCTATGAGGAGCCCAGAGTTATTACAGAAGGACATAGTCATATCCCCAGCCTCCATGACACGATGATTCGGTATGAGGTCTAGTGACTACAGATTCTTTTAGACGGTACTCCTTGACTATAGTGAGGGAGTTCTACGCATCATACACAACCACTATCCAGCTCAGTCTTCTCAAGGGGAGAAACCTCTCGCTCATCCTAGGATAACAAAGACACGAGTGAGGGGTTGACGGGTAAACATATCAGAGGAGACCATCCACCATTTGCTATTTAGGGCTAAGTACCATGCCCCCAGATCCATCATGGAGTTCGATTGTAAGGTAGGGCAGACCAGGAGCCTACTTATTATGAAGGATACTAAATAACGAGCCACATTGATGAGATAGATGGCCAGTTATATTGTAGAGTAGGGAATAGAACCTAATTGGGTCACTACTCATATAGAGCCTATCATCAAGCCTTTGCTCAGCTTCCTTGCTAAATTCTGGTGGGCTGTTGTTCGTTCACTCATTGGGATGACACTTGCACACAATACATTGATGCCAGAGTATGCTGTTTTGGTTGCCAGCATCATAGTTGGCTATGACATTGACTGCGCTCACTTTATTGCCGAGTAGATACATGAGGCCAGATTGAAGAGATCCACTTTTATCCCTTTCTTGTGTTTGATCTATAAGCTT
The DNA here is from genome assembly GCA_025774065.1 of Solanum ossicruentum. NCBI lineage: Eukaryota > Viridiplantae > Streptophyta > Magnoliopsida > Solanales > Solanaceae > Solanum > Solanum ossicruentum. Next base: position 2,653 of record JAOTQR010094296.1, on the reverse strand, counting down.
TGTTTAGAGTCTAGGGTGGAGATATTACACTAGTTGGACCGAATGATTGAGGCCTAACATTTTTTGGAGCCCAGCCTGATCAAGGCTGATGAGAACCAATAGTACTCTAGTGAGCACAACCTCCACCTATTCCAAAGATATTCGCCCTAATGCCACCACTTGAGGGTTGTAAGATTAGCACTACCACTGCTACTACTACTACTAAGGAGAGGCCTTCGCAACACGAGGCAGATGAGGAGAGGGAGCCCATTATTGCTACTCCTATGTCATGCCCCAAAGTCCCATTAGGGTGGACTGGCACCTATCGTCGATAAGGCTCGGGAGAACCTACCTGTATCTATGTGTTTTCTACACATACTATAAGGGGTTTCTACGTTTGACATGCCTTTAAGAATATAAACAGTGATAACAAGCCAAAAGGAAATGCATATGACTAGGCCGTTGGGGCCCCTATGTCTAAAGTATGAGACATGACTCCACTTTGCTTTACATAGTCTACAAAGCCTCTAAATGATGGAAAAATCTGATATGGGTCGGGACAGGCCCCGCCACAACAAACTGTGCGATAAAACATGTAAGCTTTAGATGTGTAAAAAGCCCCGAAGCAATCTGGAGCTTGGTGACAGCAGTTGAATATCCTGTACTCCTATTGGGGAGATCTACTAACAGCTGTACCTGCAACATGAAATGCAGGTCCCCCGTAAGGGACGTCAGTACGAGATAATGTACTGAGTATGTAAGGTAGGATACACTGTATATCAAGTAACAAGTCAAATGAAACTGTACATTGGTGTAACATCAAAGACCACCTTTAGTTATACTATGGGATCGTGTACTTTATGTTCTTTATTTTACTTTAACTTTAATGTAAAATCTATGCACAACTGTAAAACAAATGAGCAACTGATCAATGGTGAAACTGTATCGGGTTCGTCCCTAGCTAGGTTATACTTAACCCCTCGAGCTACCCCCCATGATAGGATCGTCCCTAGCTAGGTTCTATCTCCACCCCTTGGGCTACCACCTATCAAAAACTGTATACTGTATCCTTCAATTACCTTTGAGATGATTCTTTTGGTAGTTATAATATTAGAACTGTAGGACTTCATATGTAGCATGTAACATGTTGATAATCACACAAGACAATATGACAATGAAAAGAGTACATTACACAAATGATGAAATGCGTATGAAATGGAACAAATCATGAAACTTATTGTGTAACAGGAATTTATGTAATTTGGTATCCAAGCATGTATGCAGATTTGAAGGTGACTATATATCGAATCATATGAACATGTAAAAGAGTGGAGACATTGTTTATAGTTGTGTCGGAGTTGGCAAATGCCTTTATGTACTAAGGAGAGATCTATGCTTCATCACATGTGATACGAAATTAAGTAACCTTACATACCTCGTTGTTAGACCTTGCTACTATCTTGAGATAAACTTCCCTTCCTACAAATACTTATCTACAACATAGTAGGTGATAAAACTAGCATTAATAGCCAATAGATACACCTTGGCAGTCCAATCACATAACTAAACAACACACGGACAGCAAGCGGGTTTTTATAAATCCGAGCGTATTCTTCCAACCTCTACGTCTCTAATCGTGTTTTTCAACACACATTCACACATACACATCATTAACAGCCTGTTTTAATTCCATAAAAGCCTTACAACAGCCCATAAAGCATAACACATAACAATTCTACACAACCTAAAAATGGATAGCATAACGTTACCTCCCTTCGCTACATTTCGATGTCGACAACTCCAAATGTATTCCAACTTTAACCAAATTGTTCCAGCAACATTTACACATATAAATAGATCTAAAACATTCTTATAACAGTACTTAAGAATTCATGAAGGACATGGGCTAACAACCTTATTTACAACAGCCCGCAAGTTCCAATCAACATGATGCTTAAGATAACCCAATAAAACGCGCTTATTAAATGAAATCCAAAATCAGGGCAGCAACCTTAGGGTGATAAGTAAAACCCACACCATACTAAGAACATCAATCTGTCTTCATAATACAGCCCACAAACTATAGAGAATTCACTAAAACAAAAGCAAAATGTGCAGCAACTTTCAACACAGAATCTATCCAGATTTTCCAGCACCAACATACTAGCATATACTTCTTGTTTTTCATTAAAAAACCATACTAAACACATGTATAAACTTACTTACCACTACCTTTCAAGTGTAAGGATTCTCGAAGAACCCTGGGAGAGTTGTTTAGCTGCTTTACAAGGTGAAGAAATGTTGAGAGAACTTTAGAGACAAATATATTTTTTGTGAACTCAAGTGAACCTTAACTTGTGGAGCTGCTTTGGAGCCCTTTATAAAGAGCTCTTATGCCGACCTTCTCTTGAATTTTTAACCATATTATACTACACACTATCAAGTTTCTTATCCACCATATTGGCCCTCAAACTTGGGCCTTTTTGGAGCACCAACTTGATGGACTTGAGCTGCCTATTTTCAGCTTTCTTCTTCACTTGGGTTGGCCCAATTTGTTAAGTATATTGTGATGTCTTTGGGCCCTTTTTGTTATACTTATTGGGCTGAAAATGTAGCCCATTTATGATGCTAAAACATGGGCCAAAGTTACACCCTTAACATGGACTTTATTCAT
>JAOTQR010094269.1:15804-29119 GCA_025774065.1 Solanum ossicruentum | reverse complement strand
ATAGGGTATTTTTGGCTTCCAGTTTATATCTTGGTCCAACGTCTTTGGGTCTTGGGCCTGAGCCATCCGTGCATGAAAATACCAATACCTAGCCATATTGTATGTTCATATCATTCAAGACATTCCCAAATACTCTCTCAAACACTTGGACAATATTTCATCTCAAAATTCAAGTGTCCAAATCCTTTCCGGATTATAAGGATTTCACTCAAGCTTCAAGCCTCCATTCAAATCTTGTTCAAGGAATTCCCCAAAAGTCAAGGTATGTGAGTTTCAACCAATGGGTCCTTCCACCCATGTTGCCCAAGTTTCCTTTGTATCTAAATTGCATGATTTAAAGTTGATTTACTCATGGGTCTAACTTATTATAAATTTCACTGCACATTATGTTGGGGTCTAATGAAATGGTGATTGTTTTAGCATATTTTGAGTAATGAATATATGATATATTAGGAGATTTGATGTAGGGTTTTGATTTATATTGCTTGATGGTGTTACCAAGTGTCTATTGATGGTTTGACATTGAATTTTCTAGTCTGATTCCACTCTTGAATTGTATGATTTTACACTAGCACTACGCACCTACCAAGTGTTTGATAAAATGTCTGGTTATGATTTCTTGTGGAACTGAATGTCCAATACATATCTTATGTGATGAATTACTTTATGATGATGAAAGGAATATATGTATATGATATTCTCCTATATAGTGTTGGAAATTGACCATGCCCTACTCGGGGGTTAAGACCCCGAGTAACCATGTCGAGTGTTTTGTACCTTGATAACTAGGTTGAGGGTTTTGTACCTCAATCACCAGGGGTGGTAGGGTGTGAGTATCCACCAACCAATCAAGGGGTTTGTACCTTGATAACGGCGTTGAGGGGTATGTACCTCAATCACCAAGGGTGGTAGGGTGCGATGATCCACCAACCAATCAAGGGGTTTGTAGCTTGGTAAACTATGAACTCTTTAATGATCGTCTATTCTTACATATGTATAAGGTCTTATGAAAGCATGATTTACTTTAAGCATCTTCAATGTATGTCATATTGTTATATGCTACTCATTTCCTATGCTTATGCATTTGGATTTTGTCGCTTATATCTTGTTGCATTGCATCCTACATATTTAATTTATTCAAATGTACTAACACATACTCTCATCCATGATGATACTGCCATGTAGGAATCGGAGCCCCACTTGATCATCTTCCTCCATGTGGCAAGTATGAATTCTCTCATACTAGATGGTGAGTGCCCATTCCGGGGACAATATGTATGATCTCATTCTATGTACTAAGACTATCTTTCTTTTATGGATGTATTAACTATGAGGGTGAGGCTGGTTGTTTGTCTTGGCCTCCGCTCTTAACTATGTAGTAGAGGTGTTGTTGGACATATTATGTATTGAGCCTTGCCTCTTTCATTTTTTTGCTTATGTTATGAAAGTATCCTTTATCCCCCTTTTCCTCATTTCTACTCTTATTATGTTATTTAGTTGTTTCTGCGACCAATAATGTGTAATGATATGTTAATAGGCTTGTTTAGGGTCCCTTCAGATTCCTAATTCGCCATGTCATGTCTAGGACCTAGGCTTTGGTCGTGATATAAGTTTATTGTTATGGTGGATGCTTTGAGTAGGGTGTCTATGGGTAGCCTAGCTCATGTTGATGGTAGGGGCTTAGGGGTGGCTAGGGAGGTCCATCCGTTGGCTACATTGGGGTTAGCTTGGAGGAGGTCGCTTATGGTGGTATTGTGGTTGTTCATGGTTCAAAGTCTTCCTTGGTTGATGAGGTGGAAGCAATGCAAGATCTTGTTCCCTCCTTGTTAGAATTGAAGGCCTTGGTGAAAGAGGGCAAGGTGGAGATTTTCTCCCAAGGGGGAGATAGTGCCCTTAGGTACTAAGGTAGGTTGTGCGTGCCTTATGTTGATGATTTGATAAAGAAGATTCTTGATGAGGCTCATAATTCTTCCTATTCTATTCACCTCGATTCTACCAAGATGTATAAAGATTTGAGGGATGTGCTTTGTTGGGGAGGTATGAAGAAAGGCATTGCCAAATTTGTATCCAGTTGCCATAGTTGCCAACAAGTCAAAGATAAACATCTAAGGCCGGATGGCCAAACCCAAGTTATAAATATTCCTACATGGAAGAGGGAGGAAATTAACATGGACTTTGTGGTTGGGTTATCTAAGATTAGAAGGATTTTGATTCCATTTGGGTTGTGGTTGATAGGATGACAAAGTCGGCTCTTTTCTTACCCATTAAGACTACTTATGGGAATGAAGACTATTCTGAATTTTACATTCATGAGTTGGTGAGATTTCATGTGGTGTCCTTGTCTGTCATACTATAACGACCTCAAAAAGTTCCAGAAAAAGTGCCAAAAAAGAGCCTTGTATCATAATATCTATCTATCTCAAAATCTGTGCGTGATATCAAAAATCTGACATCATATTCTTGTTCATGAGATCATTGTGAGTGGAGGTTGGGTCTAACCCCGATTCAATAGCAAACTATTAGCAATTTTGATTTTCCAAAAGTGTAATTCTAGAGAGTTTTTCATGCCCCTAGGGCGACGCCCCAAAGGTGCGCACTAGTGTTAAATATTGCCCGGTTTTGACTTTGGTCCAAGTCTTTTAAGACTTGGACATAAGTATTTGCAAACGTGAAAATGCCTATGCTTAACCATCTTTCACCCTCATATCATTCTAAATATTTCTCAACGCTCTTTCAAATACTTAGTCAATATTTTACTCCTACACGCAAGACTCAAAACCCTTTTAGGATCTCAAGGTTCTTCTTCAAGCTTCAAGCCTTCATCTCTAATGTTCATCAAGTTCATCTCCAAAGCTAAGGTGAGTGGATTTCTTTCATGGGTTCCTTTCACACATGATACCCAAGCTTCCTTTTACTCTAATTTGTATGACTTAAAGTTGTTTTTCAATTGGGTCTATCTTAATACGAAAATCACTGCATACTATGTTGAAGCTCATGAAATTGTGTGCTGTATTTTGAGGAATGAAACCAAGGTCTATTTTAAGATTTAATGAAGGGTTTTGATATAAATTGCTTAAGTATGTTACTAAGTATTTATTGAACATTCTATATTGAATTTTCTAGCATGATTTCACTCTTCAATTGCATGGTTTTACACTTGCACTACACACACTCTAAGTGTTTAATATAATATCCGGTTATGGTTTCTTGAGGAATTGAAGGTCCAATGCATGTCTTATGAGTTGAATGATTATATGATGATGATATTTGTGGTGAACTGATGATAAAATGAATGCATGTAGATGGTTCTCTCTATAAAGTGTTGAAATGTGACCATGCCCTACCCAGGGGTTGTGAGCCGGGTAACCTTGTTAGGGTTTAAACTCATCAATCTATCTGGGGGTTTTTACTCCAGCACAAAGGGTGGTAGGGTGCGATGATCCACCAAAATTGTTGGGGTTTTGTACCCATCAATCTATCAGGGTTTTGTACTCCGGCAGCAAGGCTAGCAGGATGCGATGGTCCAGCAACCTATTGACCGGGTTTGTACCTCAATCACTGAGGGTGGTAGGGTGTGACGATCCACCAATAGCAAGTGTTCTTTTCTTACACATATGTTATGTCCTACATAAGCATTTTTTACTTAAACACTAATAATACATGTCAAATTATTATTATGCTAGCTATTGTCTCTTTCAATGCATTTCAACTACGATGCCTATCTCTTATAGCATTGCATCTTATATACTTAGTACATTCTAATGTACTAACGCATACTTTATGCCTCATGATTTTACCATGTAGGAATTGGTGTACAAGTGGATCATCCTCCTCCTCCACGTGGCTAGTTCGGTACTACTCAAGCTAGTTGGTGAGTCCTCCACATTGGGGACCTTAGTATAAGTTTCTCTTATTATGTATTGATACACTCTTTTTTATTATTTACTTTAGCTACACCGATGAGCTAGGTTGCTTTGTCTTGGCCCCCGCTTTTGTGTATGTAATAGAGGTGTTGTTGGACATGCTATGTACCTATGTTATGAGCTTTGACATCTATCGACTCTTGTTGTTCATAACATGGAAGTGTTCCCTTAGATCCGGATGGCAATATTTGTTATTTCTTGTTTTATTCTGTTGCTTCTACAACCAAGGATGTGTAATGATATGCTACTAGCCTTGTTTAGGGTTCCTTTGGGTTGCCCATTTATTGGTCACATCTAATCCCTAGGCTTGGCTTGTGAAAAAGGTGGTATGAAAGCACTAAGTTGTTAGATCCTCGGAGTCTAACATACCACATTGATTAGAGTCTTATTCATAGTTGTTTTGTGCACCAAAACTACGAGTAGGTGGCTATGAGATGGTTTAGGAAATTTTTCCCTTCTTCAAACTCTAAGTCATGCTATAGAGTTGAAGTATGTTTTTCCCCTAATGATTGTTCTTTGCTATGCTAGATCATGCCTACTATGAGGGGAAGACTAGACCGCATGCCTGAGGAGCAACCTGTCAAAGGAGAGCTTAGGGATGCTCTCACCTTGCTTGCATAAGAGGTTGCTAATCAAGCCAACCAAGGGGCCCAAGCTGCTCATGCACCTACACCGGCCTCTCGGGTAAGAGATTTCATGAGAATGAATCCCCCGGAATTCCATGGGTCAAAGGTAAGCGAGGATCCCCAAGAGTTCATTGATAAGGTCTACAAAATTTTGTCCATCATGGGTGTAAGGAGGGAGGATAAGGCAGAGTTGGTGGCTTGCCAATTCAAGGGTATAGTACAAATATGGTACAACCAATGAAGAAGGAGAAGGGAGTCAACTATATGGTACTTTGGGAGGAGTTCAAGGTGGTCTTCCTTAATCGGTTCTTCCCCTTTGAACTTAGGGAAGCTGAGTTGGTGGAATTTATGAATTTGAGACAAGGATCTATGAGTGTGAGAGAGTATGCCCTCAACTTTCCAACATTCGAAATATGCTTCACATTTGGTGGCCAACTCGAGATGTAGGATGAAAAAATTTATGATGGGTTTGTTTAACTTGGTTAGTGAAGAGCGTCGGTCCACCATGTTGATTAGTAACATCAAATTTTCATGTTTGATGACCTTTTCCGAGCAAATAAAAGGGAAAATTTGAGGAAAAGGAGGAGCTATGAGGCAGGAGGGCTGTTTTGAGGGTAAGTTCTAAATGGATGTCCGGATCCACCAAGGCCAAGGATCCTCTCATGCTTGTAATAGGGGATTTGCCAATGACTACCCAAGGCCCCAAGGTGTTTGTGTTACGGTTCCTAATGAGGTGTGTCCTAGGTATGTTAAGAGGCATAGGGGCCCATGCTTCATAGATAGTAATGCATGCTTTGGTTGTGGGGAAGTGGGTCACAAAAAGGTGGATAGCCCCCGAGATTGCAACAAGGGAAAAGGGGTTTTCTACAAGGTGCTAATGCGGTCCCATTAGGGAGAGGTGGCTAACAAGATTGTGCCCTAAGGCACAACCGATTTTATGCTTTGCATGAGAGGCAATGGGATGATGAAGTCCTCGACGTTGTCACCAGTATGTTGAAAAGATTTGACTTTGATGTGTATATAGTGATTGATCCATATGCCACTCTTTCTTTTTGTTACTCCCTTTGTTGCCCAAAAGTTCCATGTTGACCTCGAGTTATTGAACAAGTCATATGAGGTGTCTACTTCTATTGGGGCATCCATTATTACTAGTAAAGTTTATAGAAGTTTTCCTATTTGCGTTTTGCATATACTCTTGGCTTGTGATTTTATTGAGTTAACCATCGTTTATTTTTGATATCATACTTGGGATGGATTGCTTGCATGCGTACTATGCTTCCAATGATTGTAGAACCCATAGGGTCAAGTTCCAATCTCCAAATGAACCCATCCTTGAGTGGGAAAAGATATGGTGGTCAAGGATAGATTCATCTCTTACATTAAAGCTCATAAGTTGATTCTAAAGGGTACCTTTACCATCTTTTGAGGGTTAGGAATGTGATGTCTAAAGTCCTTTCCATAGAGTCGGTTCAGATCGTAAATGAGTTTCTTGATATCTTCCCTAATGACCTTCCCAGTTTTCCTCCCAAAAGGGAAATAGACTTTGGCATAGACCTGCCCGACACTCAAGCCATTTCCATTCCCTCTTACAGCATGGCCCTGACGGAGTTGAAGCAGTTGAAGGAACAATTGAGTGACTTGTTAGAAAAGAGATTTATTTGACATAGTCAATCATCTTAGGGTGCTCCGATATTATTTGTAAAAAAAAAGTATGGGTCCTTTAGGATGTGTATTGAAAACTGGCAACTTAATAGGGTCACCATTAAGAATAGGTATCCTCTTCCAAGTATTGATAATTTGTTGGACCAAATGCAAAGGGATAGCCATTTCTCTAAATTGATCTTTTGTCCAAGTGTCATAAAGTGAGAGTGAGGGTGTGTGATATTTCCAAGATGGTCTTTTGGACTAGGTATGAGCACTATGAATTTATGGTGATGTCTTTTCGATTGACCAATGCACCGACCATATTTATAGACCTAATGAGTAGGGTCTTTGGACCCTACCTTGATTCCTTTGTTGTGGTCTTCATTAATGAAATTTTGCTCTATTCCTGTGGTGAGGAGAAGCATAGGGCTCATTTGAGGTTTGTGTTGCAAGGATTGAGGGTGGAGAAATTGTATGCAAAATATGAAAAGTATGAATTCTTGTTGAGAGAGGTTTCCTTTCTATGACATGTGGTGTCGAGGAATGGTATTAATATGGATTCTAAAAAGACCAATGTGATTAGGAATTGGCCTAGACCATTGACCCCGTCAGATATTTGGAGTTTCTTGGGCTTAGCGGGATACTATCAGAGGTTCATGAACGGTTTTCTTCTATTGTTTGTCCTATAAAAAGCTTGACTCATAAGAAGGCTAAATTTATGTGGACGTATGATTGTGAGAGAAGCTTCCAAACCTTGAAAGATAAGCTTGTGTTTGCCCCTATATTGTCACTACTAGATGGGCTTGATGGATTTGTGGTGTATTGTGACGCTTCCTGGGTTGGTTTTGGGTGGTCTATTGATGCAAAATTGTAAGGTCATATCCTATGCTTGTAGACAACTCAAAGTATATGAAAGGAACTACCCTACCCATGATCTAGAGTTAGCTCGCAGTGTTTGCTTTAAAGATTTGGCGTCATTACTTGTATGGAATGCATGTTGATATGTTCACCGATTATAAGAGCCTACAATATTTCTTCACTCAAAAGGATCTCAACTTGAGGCAAAAGAGATGGTTAGAACTTCTAAGGGACTATGATATGAGTGTGCATTATCATCCGGGTAAGACAAATGTGGTGGTAGATGCCTTGAGTAGTCGGTCCATGGGTAGCCTAGATCATGTTGATGGTGTGTTAGGGATATGGTTAGGGAAGTGCATCGATTGACTAGATTGGGAGTTAGCTTGGAAGAGGTTGGTAATGGGGGTATCATTGTTTGATGGTTCTAGGTCTTCCTTAATTGATGGGGGTATCTTGATCCCTTTTTGTTAGAATTGTATGGGGGTATCTTGATCCCTCCTTGTTAGAATTGAAGGCCTTGGTGAAAGAGGGAAAGGTAGAGGTTTTCTCCCAAAGGGGAGATGGTGCCTTTAGGTACCAAGGTAGGTTGTATATACTATGTGTTGATAGTTTAATAGGAAAGATCCTAGATATGGCCCATAATTCTTCTTATTCCATCTACCTCGGTTCCACCAAAATGTACAGAGACTTTAGAGAGGTGTATTGGTGGGGAGTCATGAAGAAGGATATTATTGAATCAGTTTATAGTTGTCATAGTTTTTAACAAGTCAAAGTAGAGCATCAAAGGCCAGGTGGCCTAACCCAAGACATTGAGATTCCTACTTGAAAATGGGAGGTGATTAATATGGACTTTATGGTTGGGTTGCCTAAGACTAGAAAGGGTTTTGATTCCATTTGGGTAGTGGTTGATAGGATGACAAAATTGGCTCACTTTCTATCAGTTAAGACCCATATGGGGCTAAAGATTGTACAAGGTTGTTCATTCATGACTTGGTGAGGTTGCATGGGGTTCCTTTGTCCATCATATCAGATCATGGGGCACAATTCACTACACATTTTTGGAGGTCCTTTCAAAGGGGTCCTTTCAAGCTTTCTACGGCCTTCCACCCTCAATCGAATGGCCAAGCAGAGAGAACCATCCAAACCATTGAGCATATGCTTAGAACATGTGTGTTAGAGCTTAAAGGTAGTTGGGATGATCATCTTCCATTGATTGAGTTTGCTTACAACAATTACTATCACTCTAGCATCGGTATGGCTCTATTTGAGGCTCCCTATTGGAGACATTGTAGATCGACGGTTGGTTGGTTTGAAGTTGATGAGGTTGGTGAGGTAGCATTATTTGGAGCAGATTTGGTTATGGAGGCTCTTTAGAAGGTTAAGATGATTAGAGAAAGGTTGAAGACGACCCAAAGTCGTCAAAAGTCTTATGATGATATGAGGAGAATGGGTCTTGAATTCCAAATTGGTGAATGAGTTTATTTGAAGGTGTCACCCATAAAGGGTGTGGTCCATTTTGGTAAGAAGGGAAAGTTGAGTCCAAGATATGTGGGTCCTTATAAGGTGATGAGAAGGGGTTTCATGGTAGCATATGACTTAAAATTTCCTAGAGAAACGGATTTGGTTCATTCGGTGTTTCATCTGACCATGTTAAAGAAATATGTGGATGACTTTAATACCATTGTGCCTCTTGATGTTGTGGGTGCTATAAAAAGTATTTGACCTATGAAGACATTCCGATTCAGATCTTGGATAGGCAAGTGAAGAGATTGACAAACAAAGAGATTGCTTCGGTCAAGGTCCTTTGGAGGAATCAACAAGTGGAAAGTGCTACTTGGGAGGCCAAAGTGGTCATGCAACAGTGATATCCTTTCCTTTTCCATTCCACTCAACCATAAGGCATTGATCTATATCCTTTATACAATCTTAAGTCTTAAGGTCAGCCCTCATGTCATTGCATATGTCCATGCTTAAAATGACTAAGTTCATGATGATTTTACACTTCTCATGAGATTTTGAAATGATGTTTAAATGCATTGTTACTTCTTTATGTGGGCTAAAATTTCCCATGTTGGTGTCTTTCAAATACATTTCTTTGATATTCGGGGATGAATGTTCTCAAGTGGGAGATATTGTAACGACCAAAAAAGTACCTTGAAAGTGCCTAGAATCATAATTTTCATATATCTCAAAGTCTGTGGGATATCAAAAATCTGACTTCATATTCTTATTCAGGGGTCGTTTTGAGTTAAAAATGGGTATAATACAATTTAAGAACAAACGATTAGCAATTTCAATTTCCCAAAAATGCAATTCCAGAGAGCTTTTCATGCCCCTGTGCTAAGGGCACACACTAGTGTTAAATTTTGCCCGATTTTGACTTCGGTCCAAGACTTTTAAGTCTTGGGGCCTAAATGTTCACAAACATGAAAATGCCTATACTTTATAATTTTTCACCCTCATATCATTCTAAATATTTCCTAATATGCATTCAAACACTTAGCCAATATTTTACTCCCTAACTCAAGGCTCAAAACTCTTTCCGAATTTCAAGGTTCTTCTTCAAGCTTCAAGTCTCCATCTCCAATCTTCATCAAGTTCATCTCTAAAGATAAAGTATTGGGGCTTCTTTCATAGGTTCCTTTTGCTCTAATTTGCGTGATTTAAAATAAATTTACAATTGGATCTATCTTATTATGAAAATCACTGCACACTATGTTGAAGTCATGAAGTTGTGACTGTTTTTGGTATATTTTGAGGTATGATACCAAGGTCTATTTTAAGATTTTATGAAGGGTTTTGATCTAAATTGCTTGCGGATGTTACCAAGTATCTATTAGAGGTTCTAGATTGAATTTTTTAGCGTGATTTCACTCTTGAATTACATGGTCTTACACTAGCACTACACACCCTCTAAGTGTTTGATAAAATGTCCAGTTATGTTTTCTTGAGGAATTAAAGATCCAATGCATGTCTTATGAGTTGAATGACTATATGATGATAAAATGAATGCATGTAGATGGTGCTCTCTATATAGTGTTGGAATGTGACCATGCCCCACCCGGGGGTTGTGAGTTAGGTAACCTTGTTGGGGGTTTGTACCCATCAACCTATCGAGGGATTTGTACTCCACCACCAAGTGTGGTAGGGTGAGACAATCCACTAACCTTGTTGGAGGTTTATACCCATCAACCTATCAGGGTGTTTGTACTCCGACACTAAGGGTAGTAGGGTGCGACGATCTACCCACCTATTAATGGTGTTTGTACTCCAGCACTAAGGGTGGTAAGGTGTGATGATCCACCAATAGTTAAAGGTCTCTTCTTAAACTTATATTATATCCTACGTAATTATGTTCTACTTAAGCACTAACAATACATGTCATGTTATGATTATGCTAGCTATTGTCTATTTCTATGCACTTCAACTACAATGCCTATCTCTTGTTGTATTGTATCCTACATACTTAGTACATTCAAACAAACTAACGCATACTCTATGTCTACATGATGTCACCATGTACGAACCAGTGTACAAGTTGATCGCCCTCCTCCTCATCGTGTCTTGTTCTGCACTACTCAAGCTAGTTGGTGAGTCCTCCACTATGGGGACCTTAGTCTAAGTTTCTCTTATTATGTATTGAGACACACTGCTTTATTGTTTACTTTAGCTATGACGGTGAGCTCGGTTGCTATGTCTTGGCCCCCGCTCTTATCTATGCAATAGAGGTGTTGTTGGACTTGCTTTGTACCTATGCTATGAGCTTTGACTTTTACCGACTCTTGTTGTTCATAATATGGAAGTGTTCGAACTAACGCATACTCTATGTCTACATGATGTCACCATGTACGAACCAGTGTACAAGTTGATCGCCCTCCTCCTCATCGTGTCTTGTTCTGCACTACTCAAGCTAGTTGGTGAGTCCTCCACTATGGGGACCTTAGTCTAAGTTTCTCTTATTATGTATTGAGACACACTGCTTTATTGTTTACTTTAGCTATGACGGTGAGCTCGGTTGCTATGTCTTGGCCCCCGCTCTTATCTATGCAATAGAGGTGTTGTTGGACTTGCTTTGTACCTATGCTATGAGCTTTGACTTTTACCGACTCTTGTTGTTCATAATATGGAAGTGTTCCCTTAGCCCGAGTTTTCCTAATTTGTTATTTCTTATTGTATTCTATTGCTTCCACGACTAAGGGTGTAATGATATGCACAAGGCTCTTTTGGGCTTCCTTCGAGTTCCCCATTCGTCGGTCACGTGTAGGCCCTAGGCTTAGGTCGTGACACACACAAGATTATAGTGCCCAATTCTCTTCAAACTTTTAGAGATCCTTCTAAAGAGGGCTTGGAAACAAGTTAAAGCTTAGTATGGCCTCTCATACTCAAACGGATGGCCAAGCCGAAAAACCATCCAAACTCTTGAGGATATGTTTAGGGCTTGTATTTTGGAGTTTAAGGGTAGTTGGGATGATCATTTTCCATTGATTGAGTTTACTTTGAACAATAGCTACCATTCTAGAATTGGCATGGCTCCTTTTGAGCCCCTCTATTGTAGATCACCGGTTGGGTGGTTTGAAGTTGGAGAAATAGACTTCTCAGGTACGGATCTTGTTATGTATTCTATGGAGAAGCTAGCTTAATTAGAGAAAGGTTGAAAATAGCCCAAAATCACCAAAAGTCTTATGCCGATGTGAGAAGAAGGGAGCTTGAATTTACAGTTGGTGATTGGATATACTTAAAGGTGTCACCCATGAAGGGTGTGGTTAATTTTTGTAGGAATGAAAATTTATTTGTGAGTCCTTATAGGGTGATGAGGAGGATTTGTACGGTGGCCTATGAGTTGGAATTGCCTAATGAAATGGAATTGGTTCATCTGGTCTTCCGTGTGTCTATGTTTAGGAAATGTGTGGGTGACCCTAATGCTACTGTGCCTTTTAATGTTATGGGTGTTGTTGGAGACAACTTTACATATGAAGAAATTCCTGTAGAGATCTTGGATAGACAAGTGAAAAGGTTTAGGAGTAAGGATGTTGCTTCCATTAAGGTCCTTTGGAGGATTCAACAAGTTGAAAGTGCTACATGGGATACCGAAGTGGTCATGGGAAAATGATATCCTTATCTCTTCCATTCTACTCAAGCCTAAGGTACTAATTCCAAGTCTTCTATGTGATTTCATGTCTCATGTTTCATCCCCTAAGTCATTTGTATGCATTCATGTTTATATTGACAAAGTTCATGGTGATTTTTAAACGTATGTTGAGATTTTTAAAAATGGTGTTTCAGTATATTGTTGCATTCTTGTTAGGGTTGATTTCTTCATGATTGCTATTTCATATACATTTCTTTAACATTAGGGGATGAATGTTCCCAAGAGGGATATATTGAAACAACCCCAAAAAGTGTCCGAAAATGTGCCTCAGAAGTGCCCAAAATCGTTATTTCTATATATCTCAAAATTTGTGTGTGAAATCGAAAATACAATTTCATATTCTTGATCGGGGGTGAAATTAAGTGGAAAATGGGTCTAACCCGATTTTAGAGCGAAAGAATCGCAATTTCAATTTCCAAACATTTGGTTATCAGGAATCGATCCACGTCCTTGGCGCGACCTGGGCAGGGCGTGGACCAGTGTAAAAGTTACCTCCATGACAGGTCTACATCGCGGACCAGACATCAACCTGTGTATTTTGTTGCTAATGATTTTATCTCAATCAAAGGTTTTTAGGGTAATGGGCCTAAATCCTCCCATGCGAAAAAATACCTATACTTAGCCATATTTCACCATCATATCATACTAAACATTCCCCAACACTCACTCAAACACTTAGAAAAATATTTCACCCTATATTCAAGTCCCAAAACTCAATCCAGATCTTCAGGTTTGCATCCAAGCTTCAAGTCTCCATTTTCAATCTTCTTCAAGGATTCTCCAAAGTCAAGGTATGTGGGTTTCAACCAAAGGGTCCATTCACCCATGGTTCCCAAGCTTCTATTTTACTTAAATTGCATTTAAAGTTTATTTACTCATGGGTCTTACTTATTATGAATTTCACTGCACAATATATGGAGGTTTCATGAAATAATGATTGTTTTAGCATATTTTGAGCGATGAATCTAAGATCTATTATGAGATTTGATGAAGGGTTTTGATGTATATTTCTTGAGGGTGTTACCAAGTATTTATGTATGGTTTTACACTTAATTTTCTAGCATGATGCTGCTCTTGATTTGCATAATTATATACTAGCACTACACATCCGCCAA
>JAOTQR010094269.1:0-15704 GCA_025774065.1 Solanum ossicruentum | reverse complement strand
GGTAACCATGTTGGGGGGTTTGTAACCCGATCGCCTTGCTCAGGAGGCAGTAGGCTCGTACAACTATATTGGGGGATTTGTACCCCGATCCCCAAACTTAAGAAGTGGTAGGTCTCTACAACCTTGTTGGTGGGTTTGTACCCCTATCGCCTCACTCGGGAGGTGGTAGGCCCGTGCAACCATCTTGGGATTTTGTTCCTCGATCGCCTCTCTCGGGAGGTGGTAGGCTTGTACAACCATATTAAATGGTTGTACATCATTCGCCTCTCCAAGTGGTGGTATGCCTTGAATATTCACTAATAATGGTCTCTCCTTACACACGTATTATGTTCTCTATAAGCATGATTTTACTTCAAGCACAATTCATGCATACCATATTGCTATATATTTATTCATTGCTTACGTTTATGCATTTTGATTATGTTTCTTATCTCTTGTCACATTGGATCATACATACTTAGTACATTCAAACATACTAATGCATACTCTATGCCTATATGATGTTACCATGTAGGGATCAAAGCCCCACTTGATCATCCTTCTCTACGTGGCTAGCACAATTTCTTTCAAACTAGTTGGCGAGTCCTCCATTCCGGGGACAATGTCTATGTTCTTATACTATGTATTACAACTCTCTTTCTTTTGTACACTCTGACTATGAGGGTTAACCCAATTCCTTGTCTTGGCCCCTGCTAAGTTCTCTGTTTAGATGTATTGTTGGACATGTTATGCATTATGCTTGAGTTTGACTTATCTATGTTATTTAATTATGAAATACTCTCTCCCCCTTAGTCCCAATATTTGTTGTTTATGTTTTATCTTGTTGTTTATTCTTGCTTCCACAACTAAGGATGTGAAATAATATGCTAAGAGACTTGTTTGGGGTCCCTTTAGGTTCCCCGTTCGCCGGTCACATCCAGCCCCTAGGCTTAGGTCGTGACATTTACCCCCACTGGTGAGTTTATTGATGCTAGAAAAAGTCTATAGGGGTTGTCCCATGTCCTTATTGCATAAAGTCTTGTCTAGTGATTTTTGTTGAACTTGTCGTGGTGAATCTTAAGATTTTTCTTAGGGTGGATTGGTTACCTGCATGTCATGCTTCCATTGTTTGTAGAGCCGATAAAGTTGGATTCTAATTTCTTAATCAGTCCGTACATGAGTAGGGAAGATGTAAAGTAGTAGTTATGGGTAGATTCATTTTTTGTCTTAAGGCCAAAATTGATCTCTATTGTGTTTACCATCTCGTAAGGGTTAGGGATGTTGAGTTTAAAATCCTTCCTATTAGTTGGTTCTTGTAGTTGATGAGTTTCTTGATGTCCTTCCTGATATTTTGAATTTTTATGTTACGACCCAAGCCTAGGGCCTAGGCATGACACGCGATTGGGAACCCAAAGGGACCCGAGACAAGCCTCTTAGCATATCATTTATATATCCTTGGTCGTGGAAGCAAAGTAAACAACAATAAGAGAGTATGAAATAGGATAAAGGAACTAAGGGAATCTTTTAAGCAGTATAAATCATCAAAAGAATCAAAACTCAAAGCATAATTACATAACTTGTCCAACAATACCTCTAGCATAGATTGGGCTGGGGCCAAGACAATTTCGGGGATCACCCTTTTGAGTATCAAAGTTCAACATAAAATATAGAAAAGTAGGGGTGCAAAGCTAGTGTCCCTGAACTTAAGGAATCACCAATAGCTATTCATCAAGATGACCAACTAGCCACAGGAAGGATAATCGTGAGGGGCTCTGGTTCCTACATGGAAGCATCATATAGGCATAGAGTATGCATTTGACGCTTCAATATACTAAGTATGTAGGATGCAATGCAACAAGAGATAGGCAACATAGTCAAAATGCATTATCATAGACAAGAGGTAGTATATTAGCAACATGGCATGCATGATCAATGCTTGAAGTAAACCATGCTTATATAGAACATAATACATGTGTAGGAAGAGAACGTCATCATAGACCAAGCAACCTAGTACTTCGAATCCAAGGCCTAGCACCCGCTTGGAAGGTTATTGAGGTATCTACCTCTCAGTTGATAGTGCAAGCCTAGCTTCTCCTGACAAGGTGTTCATGGTATATACCCCTCAAAATGGTAGTACGGGCCTAGCACCCCCTGACATGGTTGTCAAGGTATATACCCCTAAACATGGTAGTACGAGCCTAGCAACCCCCGACAAGGTGGTCAAGGTATATACCCCTCAACCAGGTTGTACGGGCCTAGCACCCCCCAACAAGATGATTGAGGCATAACACCCCCTAAACAAGGTGTGGTCACTTGAAACACCATAGATACTTGTCATGAATTCAATACATTTATACACTCCTTTCATTATCGTAAAGTCTTTAACTCATAAGGAATCCAATAAACCTTCAATAACTCAAGAACCCTTAACCGAACATTTTATCAAACACTTGGTGGGTTTGTAATGCTAGTTCAAAATCATACAATTCAAGAGTGAAATCATGTGAGAAAACTTAATGTAAATCCACCCAGCAACACTTTGTAATACCATCTTGCAAGATACATTGAAACTATTCATCAAATCTCATAATAGATCATAGATTCATAGCTTAAAACATGCTTAGACAATCATATTTTATGAAACTCCAATAAAATTTATATTCAAAATTCATAATAGAAGATACTCATAGGTAAATCAACTTGAAATGATGCAATTTACTTAAAAGGAAGGTTGGCCACCATGGGTGAAAGGATCCAATGGTTGAAACCCACATAACTCAAATTTGGGGATTTCCTTAATGAAAATTTGAATGAGAACTTGAAGTTTGATTGAATTTCTTGAGTCACTTGAATATACATGAAATATTTGGTTGAGTGTTAGAGAGGATTTTGGGAATGTCTTGAATGATATCGAGTTGAAAAATGACTAAGTATAGGTACTTTTATGCATAGGAAGACTTAGGCCCAATACCTCAAGGCCTTAGGCCAAAATTAAAAAAACAATTGGCAACAAAATTTACTAGTACGCATCGTAAAGCCAACGTGAAGGCCCACTGGAAATGAAATTTTTGGCAAAATAAAAATTCGCTACGGATTCTCTGAAATTTGGGTTGTACCCATTTGCATCTTAATATTGCCTCCTGATCAAGAATATGTTGTAGGATTTTCTATTTTCCACATGAATTTTGAGATATATGGAAATTACTATTATAGGCATTTTCAAGGCACATTTTCGAGAACTTTTTGGGAGTTTCATTTTGATCATGTCTTTTGCTAGACCAATGCCTCAGATATATTTGTGAATCTCATGAATCGAATTTTTAAACTAAAATGACCTCAAAAAGTGCTTGAAAATGTACCTCGAAAGTCCCCGGATCATAATTTCCATATATTTCAAAATCCATGTGTGATATCGAAAGTCCGAATTCATATTCTTGCTCAAGGGGTGAAATTGAGCAGGGAATAGGTCTAACCCTAATTTTAGAGCAAATCTATTGTAATTTCAAATTCCCGAATTTGAACTTTCCAGAGAGGGTTCACGCCCCTATGTAATTTTTGCACAAGTTTTTCTTGTCCAGTGCATGGCTTTTGGGTTTTTGGCCTAAGTCTTTCCAGGCGTGAAACTACCTATACTTAGCTTTATTTGACCTTCTTATTATGCAGGATATTCCCAAATACTCTCTCAAAAGCTTTGAAAATATTTAATCTCCGAATTCCAAGTCCTAAAACTCATCTGGATCTTAAGGTTCTCATTCAACGTTCAAGTCTCCATCTCCAATCTTCTGGAAGGATTCTCTAAACTCAAGGTACGGGGATTAATTAGATGGTTCCTTGCACCAATGATGCCCAAGATCCCTTCTTCCTAAAATTACATGATTTAAACTTGTTTTACTCACGGGTCTCATTTATTATCAATTTCACTACATACTATGTTAGGGTTTCATAAAATTATGGCTGTTTTAGCATGTTTTGAGCTATGAATATAAGATATATTGTGAGATTTGATTAAGGTTTTTAATGTATATTTCTTGAGGGTGTCACCAAGTATCTATTGATGGTTTTACATTGAATTTTCTAGCATAATAACACTCTTGAATTGCACGATTTTATACTAGCATTACCCACCCACTAAGTGTTTGATAAAATGTCCAGTTATTGATTCTTGAGTTGTTGAAGGCCTAATGCTTGCTATATGAGATATATGACTATACGGTGATGAAAGTAATGTGATAATATGATGATTCCTTGAAAAGTATCCCTAGGGTTGCATGTTGACCATACCTTGTTGAGGGCGTTCTTACATTGACCACTATGTTGGAGAGTGTGAAGTCCATTAACCACTTTAAGGGTTTGATACCTTGAAAACTATGATGGAGGGTGTGACGTTCATTAAACACTTTAAGGGGTTGTTACCATGACTATTATGATAGAGGCTGTGAATTCTACTAACCACGTTGAGGGGTTGTACCTTGACCACTATGATGGGGGGTATGATGTCCATCTTCTAATTGAGGGGTATATACCTTGATCACCTTCCAAAGGGGGAGTTATACCTTGGATTCCGAGTTCTAGTATGCTTGGTCTATGATAATGTTCTCTTCTTACATATGTAATATATTCTATATAAGCATGTTTTACATCAAGCATCATTCATACATGCCATATAGCTATTATGTTATCTATTAACCATGGTTATGCATTTCGATTATGTTGCCTATCTCTTGTTGCATTACATCCTACATACTTAGTACATTCAAATATACTATCGCATACTCTATGCCTACATGATATTACCATGTGTGGACCAGAGCTCCATTTGGGCATCATCCTCCCCACGTGGGTAGTCATATCTATTCAAGCAAGTTGGTGAGTCATCCATTCCGAGGGCAATGTCTTTGATCTTATGCTTTATATAAATACGCTCTCTATTTCTTAGGTGTATGTTGACTATGTGGGTGAGCTTAGTCGCTTTTCTTGTCCTTTGCTAAGTATCTATGTAGTAGAAGTGTTGTAGGACATGATGTGTAATCATGCTTAGAGCCTTGACTTCCTTGTCTCATGATTTTTATATTATGAAAGTTTTCCCTTAGTCCCTTTTGCCCTTATCTCCATTCTTTCAATTCTATTTAATTGCTTCCCTGACCAAGGATGTACAATGATATGCTAAGAGGCTTGTTTAGGGTTCCTTTGGGTTCCCCATTTGCTGATCATGACTAGGCCCTAACACTGGGTCATGACAAAGATGGCATCAGAACACTAGGTTGTTCGATTCTCAACGTCAAACACACTGCGTCAATTAGAGTCTTATTCATGGTGGTGTTGTGCACCACAACTATGAGTAGGAGGCTATTAGGCATTTTAAGAGATATTTCCCTTTTTCATGGTCAATGTCGTGCTATAGAGTTGAGGAAAGGTGTTGCCCCCTCCAATAATGATTGTTCTTTGCTACGGTAGATCATGCCTAACATAAGAGGAAGAAGAGCACGTAAAACCGAGGAGAAACCAGCACCTCCCTCTCCTCAAGCACCTCAAGATGATGGAATAGTTCATGAAGAGTTCCGGGAAGCTCTCACTTTACTAGATCAACTCATGCTAATCAAGTCAACCAAGGGGCCCAAGTCCTTCAAGCTCCTACTCTGGCATCTAGCATAAGGGACTTCATGAGGATGAATGCACCAGAGTTCTATGGTTTTAAAATGGATGAGGACCCTTAAGAGTTCATTGATGAGATTTATAAAGTGTTGGCTATGATGGCTGTGAGGTCGGAAGAGAAGGAGGATTTGGCGGCCTACTAACACAAGGGGGTTGCACAAATATGGTTTACTCAATGGAAAGAGGAGAAGGGGAACAATAATGTGGTGTATGGGAGGAGCTTAAGGTGGCCTTTCTTGACCAGTTCTTCCCTTTTTAGCTTAGGGAGGCAAGATAATGGAGTTCAAGAATTTTAAACAAGGGTCAATGAGTGTGAGGGAGTATGCCCTCAAGTTCAACCAACTTTCTAAATATGCTCCCCACTTTCTGGCCGATCCAAGGTCTAAGATGAATAAGTTTGTAATGGGTGTATCTGATTTAGTGGATGAGGAGTAACAGTCCGCTATGTTGATTGGTGACATGGATTTGTGCCGCTTGATGGTTTATGCCAAATAGTTGGAGGATGAAAA
This sequence comes from Solanum ossicruentum, assembly GCA_025774065.1. Lineage (NCBI taxonomy): Eukaryota > Viridiplantae > Streptophyta > Magnoliopsida > Solanales > Solanaceae > Solanum > Solanum ossicruentum. The sequence goes on along the minus strand of JAOTQR010094269.1, from coordinate 9,564 downwards.
GATGAGAAAGAGGAGGGGTAAGGAGGCCAAGAGAGACTTTGTTGAAGGAAAGTTCCAAATTCCCAAAGTTCATAGTGGTGTGGTACCGCATGTTAGGTGTCCAAAATGTGATAAATGACATGGTGGCTTGTGCTTGAAGAAAACCAATGCTTGTCATGGTTGTGGGGAAATAGGTCACTAGATAATAGATTGTCCTTTTCGGCACAATAAGATCAAAGGTGGTGATACATTGTCCTTTTCAGCACAATAAGAGCAAAGGTGGTGATATTGATCAAGAAGGTCCTCCTATATGTAATCGGTTTTACGCCCTTCAAAGAAGGCAAAGAGGGGATGAGGTGCTCAATGAAGCCACCGGTAAGTTGAATGTTTTTTGATTTTATTTTGCATGCTTTGATGATTGGGGGGTCTCTATTTCTTTCATTATTCCTTTTTATTGCTAGTAAGATTTGGTTGTGTGAGTCTATTGGTGCTAGAAAGGCTTATAAGGGTTACTCCAAGTTCTTGTTGCATAAATCTTGCCTTATGATTTTGGTTGAAATTTGGTTTAACGGGTTGTTGGTCTTAGGTAGTTTGGCTACTTGTATATCAAGCTTCCAATTAGTGTAGTACCCATAAGTTTGTAATGTGATGGTTATGGATGGACGATCAATTTGGTCAACTATAATAGACTAGTCACTTCTCTAAGATTGATTGTGGTTTGGGATTTTTCCCCAAGTGAAGATGAGGATAGGTGATATCCCTAAGTGTCCTTTCAGACTAGTAGTGTGCATTTTTTAATATGGGTGGAGTTTTTTGGTTCACTTTTGAACTGGCTATGTTTAAGGGTTTCATGAATAGGGTCTTAAAACCATACCTCGATGTGTTTGTGGTGGCCTATAGTGGTAGAGCATTGATTTACTTAGGGCTTGTGAATCATTTGGGGGTAGTGTTGCAAGTCTTGGGGGATGAGATATGGTTTGCTCAATGTGATAGATGTGAATTGAGGATAACAAGATGGCGGTTAGAACTCCTTAAGGATTATGATATGAGTGTGCATTATTCCTCGGTAAGGCTAATGTTGTGGTGGATGCACAAAGTAGGGTGCCTATGGGTAACCTAGCATATGATGATGTTGTTGGTAAAGAGGTAACTAAAGAGGTCTATCAGTTGGCTAGATTGAAGTTAGGATAGAGGAAAATGAGAGTGGTAGTGTGGGTTTGTGATGTTTCCAAATCTTCTTTGGTTGAAGAAATGTATTTAAGCAAGGCCTTGTTTCTACCTTATTAGAGTTGGAAGTGTTGAGTGAAAGGATGGTAGAGTGGAGGTTGTCTCCCAAAGGGAGATTGTGGTTTATGGTACTAAGAGGACTATGTGTGTTTAAGGTTGACAATTGGGTTAAGGTTTGTAGGTCCTTATAAGGTTTGGAGGAGAAATTGCTAAGGTTTCATAAGGATTGGAATTGCCTAGGGATATGTATATGGTTCGTCTGTTTCTTCATTCTTCTAGGTTGAGAGGATGTGTTTGTGACTCTAGTGCTATATAACTTTTTGAGGTTGTGGTTCTTGTGGAGGATAAGTTGACGTAGGAGGAGGTCCTAGTAGAGGTATTGGATGGAAGGGTAGAGAAGTTGATTGATAAGGATGTATTGATCATCAAAGCCCTTATTTGGAAAATTGTCTAGTCGATAGTGTCTCTCGTGGAGCCGGAGTGGGCATGGAGAAGTAATATCTATACCTCCTTCATTCTATTCAAGCTTATGATAACACGTCAAGTCATTATTATGATTTTTAGTCCTATGTTCCAGCCCCTAAGTCATTTACATGCATTCATATTTATATTGACAAAGTTCATGCTGCTTTTACACTTATGTTGTGATTTTGAAAGTGGTTTTTTAAGTTTGTTGTTGCATTCTTGTTGGGGTTGATTTCAATTACTCTTCTCATACACGTTTCTTTGACATTTAGGGATGAATATTTCCAAGGGGGAGATATTGAAATGACCCCAAAAAGTTCCTGAAAATGTGCCTCGAAAGTGCCCAAATCACAATTTCCATATATCTAATAATCCATGTGTGATATCAAAAAATCTGACTTCATATTCTTGTTCAATGGGTCAAATTGACTGGGACATAAATCTAACCAAAATTTTAGAGCAAACAAATCGAAATTTCAATTTCCCAAATTTGCACTATCAAGAGAGGGTTCGCGCCCCTGGCGTGATACGACTTGGGCGCGCCCTTGTGTAATTTTTGCACACGTTTTTCTTTTCCGGTCCAAGGCTTTTGGTTCTTCGTCCTAAGCCTTCCCATGCATGAAAGTACCTATACTTAGCCTTATTTCACACTCATATCATGTAAAATATTCCCAAATACTCTCTCAAACACTTACACAATATTTCATCTCCAAATTCCAAGTCCCAAAACTCATACAAATCTTAAGATTCTCATTCAAGCTTCAAGTCTCCATCTACAATCTTCTTCAAGGATTCTCCAAAGTCAAGGTATGTGGGTTTCTTTCATGGGTTCCTTTCACCCATGATTCCCAAAATTCCTTCTTCCTAAAATTGCATTATTTAAAGTTGATTTACTCATGGGTCTCAGTTGTTATGAATTTCACTATACACTATGTTGGGTTTTCATGAAATTATGGTTGTCTTAACATGTTTTGAGCTATGAATCTAAGTTCTATTATGAGATATGATGAAGGGTTTTGATTTATATTGCATGAGGGTGTTACCAAATATCTATTGATGGTTTTACACTGAATTTTCTAGAATGATTACACTGTTGAATTGCATGGTTTTACATTAGCATTACAAACCCACCAAGTGTTTGATAAAATGTCTGGTAATTGATTCTTGATTTGTTGAAGGCCTAATGCTTGGCATATGAGATATAAGACTTTATGATGAGTAAAGTGATGTAAAATATGATGATTTCTTGAAAGGTATCCCTAGGGTAGCATGTTGACCATACCTTGTTGAGAGGGTGCTTACCTTGAACACTATGATAGAGTGTGTGAAGTCCATTAACCACATTAAAGGGTTGATACCTTGACCACTATGATGGAGGGTTTTAAGTGCATTAACCACGTTAAGGGGTTGACACCTTGACCACTATGATGGAGGGTGTGAAATCCATTAACCACATTGATGGGTTGATACCTTGACCAACTATGATAGAGGGTGTGAAGTCCATTAACCATGTTGAGGGGTTGATACCTTACCCCCACTATGATGGAGTGTGCGATGTCTATCTACTGATTGAGAGGTACATACCTTGATCACCCTCAAAGTGGGGTGCTAAGCCTTAGATTCCAAGTAGTAGTATGCTTGATCAAGGATGATGGTCTCTTCTTATACATGTAATAGGTTCTATGCAAACATATTTTACTTCAAGCATCATTAATACATGTCATATTGCTATAATGCTATCTACTAATCATGGTTATGCATTTCAATTATGTTGCCAATCTCTTGTTGCAATGCAACCTACATACTTAGTACATTTAAACGCACTAATGCATACACTATACCTACATTATCTAACCATGTAGGGACCAGAGTTCCATTTAGTCATCATCCTCCTCCACGTGGCTAGTGGTATCTATTAAACCTAGTTGGTGAGTCCTCAATTCTGAAGGAAATGTCTTTGATCTTATGTTATGTATTAAGACTCTCTTTCTTATGTGTATGTTGACTATAAGGGTGAGCCCTATTGCTTGTCTTAGCCCCCTCTAAGTATTTATGAATTAGAGGTGTTGTTCGACATGTACTGTATCATGTTATAGGTCTTGATTCTCTTGTTTCTTGATGTTTATGATATGGAAGTTTACCCTTAGTCCCAATTAACCTTATTCATGTTTATCTCTTATTTTAATTCTAATTGCTTCCGCAACTAAGGATGTGTAATGATATGTTATGAGGCTTGTTTGGGATCCCTTCGGGTTCCCTATTCTCCGTTCACGTCTAGGTCCTCTGCTTGGGTCGTGACAAAGATGTTATCAGAGCACTATATTGTTAGATCCTCGGAGTCCAACACATCACGTCGATTAGAATCTTATTCGTGGTTGTGTTGTGCACCATAACTATGAGTAGGAGGCTATGAGACGTTTTAGGAAATGTTCCCTTTCTTCATGTTCTAAGTCGTGCTATAGAGTTGGTGTAATATTTCCCCCCTAATGATTGTTTTTTGCTCTTCCAGTTGATCATGCCACTTCAAAGAGGAAGGTGAAGGAAGGTAAGTTGAAGGTTTTGATTTTTGATGGATCCGAGTTTCACTATTCCTTTTATTATAACTTATGGTTGCTAGTGGACTTCTTGTGTGTCCCGAGTTGTTATATGAATCTTTGGTGTCTATCATTTTTATTGAGGGTATTGTTGCTAGAAGGTTCATAGGTGTTGATTCTGGTTCGTATTGTACTAAGTCTTACCTTGTGGCTTGTTGGAGTAGATGTGGTGGAGTTGATGTCACACATGGGATGGAATGGTTGCACACATGTTATGTCTTCATGCATGGTAAGACCCATTGAGTTAGATCTCGATTCCCTAATGAGCCTGTTTTTGAGTGAGAGGTTTTCAAGTGGTAGCAAAGGAGGTAGGTCTATTTGTTGTCTTAAGGTACAATTGATCCCTAAGGGTTGCATTCATCATCTAAAGAGAGTTAGGGGTGTTGAACCTATGATATTTTCTATTGAGCGGTTTCCGGTAATCAATGAGTTCTTGACAGTTCTTTTTGGTATTTTGAATTTGGTATAGTGTCTTTTGGTTTGACTAGTGAATAGGCTATACCTATAAGTCTCATGAATAAGATCTTTAATCCTTGCTCTATTAGCTTTATGATGGTGTTGGAATGATGGTTCATTTCCCTAAGTGAGGAAGTGCATATGAGTCATTTGAGGGTAGTACTAAAAAGTTTAAGTAAGAAAGATGGATGCTAACTAGGAGAAATGGGAGTTTGGGTTGTAAGATGTTGCCTCTCTTGGTTGTGTGGTGTCGGGTGATGGTATTAAGGTGTACCCTAGTAAGATGAAGATGATAAGATATTAGCCTAGACCTTAACTTCAGCGAATATTAGGTGCTTCTTGGACATAGTGGGCTATTACCGGAGTTGTTGAATAGGTTCCCTTCTATTGCTTCTCATATGACTTAGTTGACCCTAAGTAAGGCCAATGTTTTTACCGATGTTTGAGTAGGATGATTTGATAGGTATGGGAGTTACTATTTCTTGTGTTATTCCTTTGTGCCAATTGGACCCATGTGTGTGTCCCGGAGGGTTATGTGAGTCTATTGTGGCTAGGAGGGGTCAATAGGGGTTGCCCAATTTGCATGAGGTGTTATTTTGTGGTCTTGTTGAGCTAGGCATGGTGGGTTTGGAGATCATGGGGTGGATTGGTTATATGCCTATCATGCTTTTAATATGTATAGAACTCGTAAGGTTGTAATATGGTGGTTAAGGATGGTCGATCTATTTGGTCAACTACGATGGGTTAGTCATTTCTCTAAGATTGATCTTTGGTTCGGGTTTTTTACCTAAGTGAGGATGAGGGTAGGTGATATTCCTAAGTATCTTTCTAGATTAGGGAGAGAATTTGAGTATTGTTGGAGTTGTTTTATTGTCTTACGCACCGGCTATGTTTATGTGTTTCATGAAGAGGGCCTTAAAACCCTGGCTTGACATGTTGGTGTGAAACGACCCAAAAAAAGTTCCCAAAAATGTGTCTTTGAATGCCTGAAATTTTAAATTCCATATATCTCTAAATCCGTGTGTGATATACAAAATCCGACTTCATATTCTTGTTCAGGAAGTCAAAATTATGGGGAAAAGGGTCTGACCATGATTTCAGAGTGAATGATTCACAATTTCAATTTTCCAAGTGGGGATTTCTAGTAACTTCTCCGTGTCATTAGCGCGACACGCACCTGCTTTAAAATGGTGCCAGATTTTATTTCAGTCTAATACTTTTAAGTCTTGGGCCTAAGTCCCCCTATGCATGAAATAACTATACTTATACTTATGTCACTCTCATATCATCCTAAACATTTCCCAAAACTCACTCAAACATTTAGACTAATATTTCACCCTAAATGCAAGTCCCAAAGCTCAAGACCAATCTTAAGGATTTCATCAAGGACTTTATTCAAGCTTCAAGTCTCCATCTCCAATCTTCACCAATTTCATCCCCAAGCTAAGGTATGTGGGTTTCTTTCATGGGTTCCTTTCATCCATGATGCCCAAGCCTCCTTTTACTCAACATTGCATGATTTAAAGTTGATTCACAAATGGCTCTTGCTTATTATTAAATTCACTAGACACTATGTTAAAGCTATGTGAAATTGTGATTGCTTTACTATGTTTTGAGCTATGAATCTTGAACCTATTGTAAGATTTGATGAGGGATTTTGATGTATGTTGCTTGAGGGTGTTGAAAGGTGTTGATTGATGGTTTCACAATAGATTTTCTTATATGATTTAATCTCGATATTTTATGGTTTTGTACTAGCATAACACACCCTCTACATGTTCAATAAAATGTATGGATGTGGTTTCTTGAGGAGTTGAAGGTCCACAGCATGAGATATGATATGATTGACTATATAATGATGAAATAAGTTTATGTATATGATATACCCTATATAAAGTGTTACATTAGACCACACCCGATCAGGGGGGAACAAGAACCCCGGGTAACCGAGGTGGGTGTTTGTACTCATCAACCATGTGAGGGGCTTGTACATTGCAACTGTGGTGATAAGGTGTGATTATCATCAACCATGTGAGGGATTTGTATCACACCACCAGGGTGATGGGGTGAAACCATCATCAACCACCAAGGGGTTTGTACCTTGAAAATCTAGCTTGGTCTCTTCTACTCATATGATATCCTATATAAGCATGAGTTTCTTAAGAATATTTTACTTTAGTATTGATCATTCATTCCATATTGTTATATTATGCATATTGCCTATTGTTATGCATTTCAATTATGATGTCTATCTCTTGTTGTGTTGCATCCTACATACTTACTACATTCAAACGTACTAATGCATAGTCTTGCCTAAATGATATCACCGTGTAGGGATCGAAGCCCAAATTGATCATTCTCCTCGTCCATGTGGCTAGTTTGGTACAACTCAAACTTGTTGGTGAGTCCTCCACTTCGGGGACCTTAGTCTGTGTTGCTCTTATCACGTATTGAGAAATTCATCATTATGTTCTATTTTGACAATGAGGGTGAGCCAGTTGCTTGTCTTGGCCCCCACTAAGTTCTATGTCTAGAGGTATTGTTGGACAAGTTATGTATTATGCTTGAGCTTTGACTCGTTTATATTATTCAAGTATTTAACTCTTTCCCTTAGTCTCAATTCCCCTTGTTATGCTTATTTTTTATTATCATTTTTAATTTCTTTTGAGACAAATGATGTTTAATAATATGCTATGAGGTTTGTTCGGAGTCCTTTCGGGTTCCCCCTTAGTCAACCACGACTAGACCCTAGGCTTGGGTCATGACAAAGATGATATTAGAGCACTAGGTTGATAGATCCTCAGAGTACAATACACTGTGCCCATTAGAGTCTTATTCATGGTTGTGATGTTCACCAACTATGAGTAGGAGGCTACGAGGTGTTTTACGAAATGTTTCACTTCTTCATGATCCACGTCGTGCGATAGAGTTAGGTCCCCTAGGGCTTATTGCTAATCCCTAACCATTACATTACATGATATGTCTCAAGCTATTGAAGATTATGATATGTCGAATGTGGTGGTTCGTAATGCTCCATGGGTAATGGACAAAGTGATGACAACATTGGTAACTCAACTCAATCAACAACTTGGTGCTCCCAAGGCTTCTAGTGGTGAGAAGTGAGGTAGTGAATCCAAGAGGGCCTATAATTGGGGTAAGTTCCAATGTTCCAACGGGAGAGATAAAGGTGGTGTGGTATGTTATCCTAGGTGCCCAAAATATGGTAGAGGCCATGACGGCCCATGCTTGAAAGGTACTAATGCTTGTTTTGGTTGTGGGGAGATAGGTCATACCATAAAGGAGTGTCCTCATAAGCGTAAGAGGGGTAAAAGCGGTAATGGTGGGATGACTAGTCTCAAGTGTCGAGGGTGTGGGAAGAACCATGGTGTCACATGTTGGAAGAACACTAGTGCTTGCTTTGGATGTAGTAATGTAGGTCATAAGCTAGTGGATTGTCCATTTCTTCAAGGGGGTGTAAGGGTGGTCGACTTTTGGATTGAGTTGGTCATTTTGATCAAGTGGCTCAAGGAGGGGATGATATGCCCAATGTTATTACTAGTAAGTTAAAGTTCCTTTACCTTTGATGTACGTCATTAATAGGCCTGGTATGCCCCTATTTCTTCTCTATTCTTTTTGGTTGCTAGTCGGGCTTCCTGTGTGCCCAAGTTGTTACGTAGACATTCGATGTTTAACCTTTTATTGAGTATATGGTTTCTAGTAGGTTCATAGGTGTTGATCCAGGTTTGTATTGCATTAGGTCTTGCCTTGTGGATTGTTGGAGTTGGTATGGTGGATTTTAGTGACATCATAGGGATGGAATAGTTGCATGCATATTGTGTCTTCATGGATGGTGGGACCTATGGAATTAGATCACGAACTCCTAATGAGCCTGTGCTTGAGTGGGAGGTTGTCGAATGGTAGCAAGGGAGGTAGGTCCATTTCTTGTCATAAGGTGTAATTAGTCTCAAAGGGGTTGCATTTATCATCTTGTTAGAATTGGAGGTGTTGGACTTAAGTTGTTTTGTTATTAGAATTATTGTTAGAGGTAGGTGAGGCCTTGAATGTCCTTTCTTGCATTTTGGATTTAGGGCAGTGTCCTTTGGTTTGACTAGTACATTGGTAATGCCTATGAGTCTCATGAGTAGGATCTTTAGTCCCTACTCTAATAGGTTTATGGTGGTTCTGGTGGTGATATGATGCTTCGTTCCCTAATGAGGTAGTATGTGTGAGTCATTTGAGGGTAGCACTACAAAGTTTAAAGAAGAAAGTTGGATGCTAATTAGGAGAAGTGAGAGCTTAGTTGTAAGAAGTTGCCTTCCTAGGTTGTGTGGTGCCTTGTGATAGTATTAAGGTAGACCTTAGTAAGACGAATGTGATTACAGATTAGCCTAGACCTTGACTTCCTTGGATACTGGGACCTTCTTGGGTTTAGCGGGCTATTATCTGAGCTTGTGAGTAGGTTCTCTTTGTTGTTCCTCCGATGAATTAGTTGGCATTAAGTAAGGCCAATGATGTGACCGACGTTTTGAGTAGGGTGATTTGATAGGTCTGGGAGTTGCTATTCCTTGTGTTATTCCTTTTTGCTAATAGGATTTATATGTATGTCCCGGATGGTTGCATGAGTCTATTGTGGCTAGTAGGGAAGGTTGCCCCATGTTCTTGTGACATAGAGCCTTGTCTTGTGATCTTGGTTGGCCCTAGCTTGACAGGTTGGAGGTCTTGAGATGGTTTGGCTATTTGCATAGTATGCTTTCGACGAGTGTAGCACCCGTAAGGTTGTGATGTGATGGTTAAGGATGGGTGATCTATTTGGTCAACTACAATGGGTTAGTCACTTCTCTAA
>JAOTQR010094251.1:0-31389 GCA_025774065.1 Solanum ossicruentum | reverse complement strand
AATAATAATAATAATAATAATAATAATAATAATAATAATAATAATAATAATAATAATAATAATAATAATAATCACAACAACGACAACAATAAAAATAAAATTAAAATAGTGATTTAAAACTGATGTGGTGGGACGCTATTCAAAGTTCAAATTTGGCGCAAAGCAAATGCAAGATTAGAGTGTCTTGCTTCAAATTTTGGCATTTGAAGCAAGGTTGAAGATGTTCTTATCACGATTCAAACTAAGCCTTATCTGTGACACGATGATCGGAACTCCAAATTACTCCAACCAAACCATCCTAGGATATCATTACACATATATAAGGTAAGTAAAAATAATAATAGGAACAAATTTGAAGGTAAATCTGAAAATAAAGTCTAAAAATAAAGGAAAATTCATACCCGAACAAATGGAGTTACACATTTTTGTCTCACATATACAACATCATAGGAGGGGGCATAGGATAAGTTCCTAGCTTACCCATAATATAAGAAAATGAAATAGTAATATAGCTTGACATAGCAAGAATATAAACTTAATGGCTTGCCCTCGAAGCACGAGGACTTACTAATCAAGTGAATCGACCTTCTATCTAGCCATGGGAGTGTGTAGGGTAATCTCCTGTCCCTATATTATGATACAAGGAAGGCAAAGAAGTATGTATTTGTACTTTGAATGTACTAAGTATATTAGCGTGCAATGCAATATATCATGATACAATAAGATGATGCAGTGGGCCAAGCTAAAACTATGCAATCATAGAAAATACCATTTAAATCATACATGAAACATGGGCAGTGTAAAACTTGTAAGTAAGGAACATAATTGCTTCATGATATAGTAAAGTTTATAATACATAATGAGAGAATGTAAGGTCTCATATGTTGAAAGTTCGTAAATTGAGGTTTAAAGGAGGTTTCCCAGGAAGTTTCATCGTTTTGGAACCAGGTGCCTTAGATGGGAGCTCTCAAGGATCATTTGGCTTGACATGGGAGCCCTCAGGGACCATTCATTTGAGATGGGAGGTCTCAAAGGCTGTTGGCAGGAGATGGGTCATCCGGGGTCTCATCCAGGAGGGACTCCCCGAGATTGATCCTCTCACTGGCCGTTTGGCTTGAGACTAGCCGTTTGGGGACCCATCCAAGAGGACCTCCCCAAGATGGATGGCCTCATGGTCAGTATGGCCCTAAACAGTCAATATAGGGGCATATCTCGGGGTATGCCCAGGTCAAGTTTTGAGATTTAATTAGGGGTACATGGGTCATTTTCTTACTTTAGATTTAATATATTTGGACAGAACTATGGACCTAATACAGATCTTCTAACTACCCTTAGCATTAAAAATACCCTCATTCTCATTCTACTCCTAATATAAAAAACCATCTCTCTAGAAATTCTCTCAAGGATTCTCTTCTTCTCCAAATCAAGTTCCATTAAAGGTCCACAAAATTCTCAAGGATTCAAGGTCACTAAGTATTTGGGTCTTTATCCACGGATCAATTTCATCCATGGAGCCTAAATCAAACTCAACCTTTTTTAAATTTTCAAGAATGAGCTTTATATGTTTTCATGATTTCACTTCTAACTACATGAACTATGATATTAACTTGATTTATCTATTCAATTGCATATGAATTACTATAATTACATGAATTATATAATTTTCAATTGAATTTTAAGAAAATTCTTCTATTTACTATCTAGGGCTTATGAAATTGTGATGGTTTCTTTTAATATTGATCTAATTGATCTCCAATTAGATGTTTATCCATGAATTTCATTCAATTGCATGATTTTGAACTAGTTAACCTTGAATCCATGCTTTACCATAATATTCATATCAAGTTTCGATTCATGAAGACTGTTTCAAGTGTTAAGAATGTTTATGATTATGAAGTGTGATCTGAGACTCTAATATGATATGAAAGTTGTAATGATGATGGAAGAGCACCTCCTATTTTTCAGTAGATATGGAATGAGTTACTTCTATGCATGATATTATGAACCATGAAATTATGATCAAGCTTATGATTATATGACAAGTGTGAATTATAAATTATGAATTATGAAAAGTATGATTTCATGCCTATATTATGTTTTTTTATGGGATTTGACTTAATACCGAATGAAGCTACCTAAGGGGTCCTTATATAAAGTATCTAAGTCTCATAACTACATGCCACCGTAGGTTTTACTTCAACGAATACGGCCTAGCTAGTGAATCCACATATAACATTATGATTTATGGCACCCATTTAGTGGGGTTGAGTTCTACCTTGGCAAGTAGATTCCCTTTTCTCTGATGTACGGGAAGATATTGGGATTCCATGTAGTAGCTTGCATAGTCTTATTATCAGTTATTGTCCTACTCCCACCTATATGTATGATACTTTAAGCTTTATTACATGATATTACTCATAATTCACTTGTTCATGGACCTTTCATGTTTTATTACTTTCTTACATCTTTTACTATATCATGAACATTATTTGGTCTTTGTATTTCATGTTTTCTTCATTTTGCATGCCTAAATGTTTAGTATATTCCATTATACTAACACATACTTTTTGCTTATATTATATCATAATGTAGGTATGAGTGGTGATTCTACTTCTCCTTATTGTGGCTAGATCCAGATTCTATATTTGAAGACTTGTGGTGAGATCCCATGCTTTGACGACAATCTTTTACACTTTTACTCTTACTTTCATTATGTTGAAACTATGTAGTATTTCTTTTAGGGTGAGCTAGTAGCATATTCTATCCCCCTTCCCTCCCCCAATGAATTGTAGTGGCATGGTTTGGACAAAGCTAGATATAATCTCGTTTACTTAGGAGTGCTTGACTTTCTATCTTAGACTTGGCCTTTAAGACTTACTTTCATTTATCTTATAACTAGAGGGGCAAGCCTGTGCAATGTACGAGCCCAGCATAATATCTTAGTTATTGATAAGGCAAATATGCTCTTTAAATATTCCAGTAAAACAACAACAACAACAAAATATTCAATATGATCTCACAAGGGGGTTGAAAAATTTTTACTCAAAGAAAGCAATAACACCGCATTTAAGAAGACCAAGTAAAAATACTAAAATGTAGCCATAGTAGCTGCATGTATTATTAACTTTTGAGATCTTTAGAACACTTGAGCTTTTTATCGTGTGTCCAAAATGATACCTACTCTACGACCTTGTGTGTCCTTTAATGATAAGTAAAGAAAATTCACAAGGGAAATGCACCACACACATTGTTCTATTGTCGATGAGTTAAAACATGTAAGTATCTCCAACTTGGACACCATTTGCTTTCATGAACTATTGTAATCCCCTGGTAATTGCAATGTGCAGTGACTTTTGAGTTAGCTGAATTAGCCATGATCTCTGTTTTTTTATTTAACATCAAAAGTAGCACATTCATGTGTAGATGTCAGGTATAAAGAGTTACCTATTTTAATGTAAAGCATAGTTTTGACAACCTATATTCAAATTAAGAGAAAACTAACTTTTACACTGTGCATAGATCAGGTGCAACTGATCAGGGATGACTATTTCACTTTGCAAAATAAGGTATAAATAGAATCACAAGAAGCTCTAATATCATGTAAATATGTGATATGAGTCTAATTCAAACTTAAAAAATCTAGCTCACAAAGTGAGAGTTGTGCAAATTCATACAAACAAACCATTAGTCCATTCTCCAAACAACGTGAGACTCTAAGCCATTCAAACAATGTGACATAGCTCGAAGTGACAAATACATGAGGTCAGTCAGGCCAAGGCAAAAAATGCATCTCAACTTTCACTTAGTTTCAAGATTATAGGAATAGAAAGAGTCAAGACTGCAATACTAAAAAACAAGTAGAGTTGGAAAAGTTTGAGAAAGAAACCAGTATGAGAAAAAGTGTCCCAAATGTTTCGTGTCCTTCCATCTTCAAATGTCTGCCCTTCAACATTTTTTCTTGTTCAAATATAGCCAAATAAATCAAAGAATGAACATTTAATCTAATTAGGATCATAAAAAAGAATAAAACATTTGAAAAACTGACTTGATAGGTAGAAGTTCCAGCACCAATGAAACTCCCAAAAAATGCCCTAAAAATGTGCTTTGGAAATGCCCATAATCGCAATTTTCATATATCTCAAAATCCGTACGTGATATCAAAAATTCGACTCTATATTCTTAATTAGGGACAATATTGAGTAGGAAATGGGTATAACTCGAAATTTAGAAGACCCATAGCGGAAAATGATTTTTTCCAATTTTCACAAACCAATAGGGCTTTGCGATGGCTCCGAGATTCATGTTGTTAACAGTTCCTTAATTTTCTGTTTCGGCCTAAGGGCATTTTGGGTCATGGAACCATGCCCACTTACGCATGAAAATACCTATACTTAGCCATTTTTCTACCCCATATCACTAAAAAATCCTCTCTAAAGCCTCTCAACCATTTAATCAAAAAATTTCATCCAAATTCAAGTGTTACAAGCTTAATTTCAGATCTCAAGAACTCCATTCAAGCTTGAAGTATCCTTCAAGTATACATCAAGGAATCCTCAAATTTAGATATATGATTTTCATCCATTGAATCCTTTCACCCATGGAGCCCAATATTCCTTTTCATGAAAATTACATGTTTTCAAGTTGTATCATCTATGTGTATCTCTTATTATGGATTTTGATTATAAATTATGTTGGAATTTTATGAAATGTTGATTGATTATGCATGTTTATCTAGTTCAAACTTAAATTATGAATTAGTTTTGTCTATTGAGACTATGCATGTTTTGGTCTATGATCTATTATGTGATTTGATAATGGATTTTAAGGTATCTTACATGAGAGTTTTACTATGTGTTGGTGGGTTGATTTACATTGAGTTTTCTCATATTATTTCACTCTTGAATTGCATGATTTTGAACTAGCATTACACACCTACCAAGTATTTGATAAAATATCTTGACAAGGATTCTCAAGTTATTGATGAGCTACTATATGGTTTATAAGTCAAGTGCCTTTATGATGATTAAGAGATTATATGTATGTGTTGAATTCATGAAAAATATCTATAATATTGCAAGTTGACCACACCTTGCTGGGAGGTAACATGCCCAATCACCTTGTTGAGGGGGTGACATGCCTCGACCACCTTCTTGGGGGATGACATGCCCATACCACCATGCTGAGGGGTGTATATCTCAACCACCTTGCTGGGGGGAGGGGGCGTGAGATGCCCATACCACCATGTTGAGGGTGTATACCTCGACCACCGTGTTGGGAGGTGACATGCCCATACTACCATGTCGAGGGGTAAATACCTCGACCACCTTGTTGGGGGGTGACATGCCCATACCACCATGTTGAGGGGTGGATATCTCAATCACCTTCCAAGGGGGTGATATGCCTTGGATTCCAAGTAATAGTTTGCTTGGTCTATGTTGGTTATGGTCTCTTCTCACACACTTAATCTACATTTGCAAGTTATATGATTTACATGCATATTTCATTCAAGCATTGATCATGTACGCCATATTGATATTATACTTATCATTGCTTATGATTTGTATTTTGACTATATTGGCTTAAGTCTTATTGCAAGATATCCAACATACTTAGTACATTTAAACGTACTAACACACACTCTATGCCCATATGATATTACCATGTAAGAATCGGAGCACGTCCTGATCATCCTCTACATGGCTAGTTTTGGCATTTCGAAAGATAAGCTTTGGTGAGTCCTCAATTTCGGGGACACCAGCTATGTTACTCTTACTATTTGATATCTCTTTATATTGAACACTTGATACTATGAGGCTGAGCCTAGAAAGTGTCTAGACCCCCTCTCCAATCTATGTTAGAGGTGTTGTTGGAACAATTGATGAACTTATGCTATTAGCTTGACTCTTGAGTATTTATGATTGTCAAAGACTTCCTTTAGTCCCGTTTCCCCTATTTATATCTCTTGTTGTTGTTATTATGCTTCTGCGACCAAGGATATGTGAATGATATGCTAAGAGGCTTATTTGGGATCTCTTCGGGTTCCCATTCGCCATCTACGACACCTTTCTATGACCCATAAAAGGTTCTACCATCCATAGCTAGTTTCATCCGCTGAAACTTCAGAAAGTCCTCCTTCTTTGATCCTTAGGGTACGAGACTTGATCTATGATTCATAAAGTGTTCCATGACTCATTTGTATATTCATAGACCAAGCTTCAGAAATCTACTCCTTACTGTAATTATACACAAAACCTCCTTCACAGCCCATAGAATACTCTACAACCTGTAAAAGATCTCATAAATCCTAAGAAATTGGCAACTTCTGCATATTCTCCCAAAATCAATGCCGACCCTGAAATCCTACAAAACAAACATAAAAACACATCAAAATCCACTAACATCACATTGAGAACACACAAAATTCAAAGTTTTAAGCATCAAAAGTGTTGTATTTTGACAACACATCACTTAGCCCCGCAAGTCCTTGTTAGCGGTAATGTTGGGCAAAGTATAAATAGCTTATATTTTAAGTTTCCTTTATGGATTTTATGCTGATTCTCTCTTAATCCTGTTTCCTATTTAAGTTCTGCCTTTATTTATGTTCAATTCCTATGAAATGCTTGATGTATATTAAAAGACTTGTACGAGGTGCCTTCGGGTTTCTTATTAGTCGTGTTATGATTAGGCCCTAGTCTGGGTTGTGACAAACTTGGTATCAATGTATGAGGTTTAGAAATGGTCCTCACAACATACCACATTGAATAAAGTCTTATTCATAGATATGAAGTGCGCCACATCTATGAGTAGGATGCAATAAGGTGTTTAGAAATTATTTCAATTCTTTCATGATCTATGTCATCCTTTAGAGTTGGCCTAAGACTTCCTTTATATAATGGATCATTCTTTGCGCTATTCTAGATAATGCCTCCAAGAAGAATACCTCATGCCTCTCAAGATGAGGGAGTGACTAATGCATAGTTTTGAGTTGCTTTCACAATATTGGCACAAGCTATGATTGAACAAGACAACCAAAGTGCTAATGTTCAGAAGGTTTCTACCCTGGCTTCTAGAGTAAGGGACTTTGCTAGGATGAACCCTCTCGAGTTCCATAGTTCAAAAGTGGAGGAAGATACTCAATAGTTTATGGATGAAGTGCACATGGTATAGTTGTTATGGGAGTGACATGAAAGGAAAAGGCAAAGTTAGCTGCCTTTCGACTAAAAATGGTGGCTTAAATATGGCACACTCAATGGAAAAGAGAGAGGAAAAAGGCTTGGGGTCCTATTTCTTAGAGAGAGTTCAAAGATGCATTCCTAGATTGTTTCTTTACCTTGGAGTTGAAGGAGACCAAGATACAATAATTTATCAACCTTCAACAAGAAAATATATGTGTGAGGGAGTATTCCATCAATTTCACCCAACTCTTCAAATATGCTCCGTCGATAGTTGCCGATCCTCATGCAAGAATAAGCAAATATATGTCAGGATTATCCAACTGTCTTGTATAAGAGTGTCAGACTGCTATGATTGTAAAGAAAATAGATATTTTTAGGCTTATGATGTATATAGAGTAAACTGAAGATAAGAAGATGAGAAAGAATGCAAGTGAGTCTAAGAGAGCCCGTTTTGATAAGGGTCGATCATCATTTACTAAGGTTCCAGAGGCTAGGAGTAAGAGAGAGAAACCTCCATCCTACTTGTGACAAGTGTGGTAAGATATATTTAGGAGAGTGCTTGGTGGGATAAAAAGGCTGTTTTAAGTGTAGTGAGTTGGGGCACAAGGAGGGATTGCCCGATTGCTGCTAGAAGAGGAAGAAAAAGAGCTCAAAATGCTTTGCCCGATATGGATGTGTTTCTTTGAATATGGAAATGGTAGGTGCTAGATGGTTTTAAGGTTGTGGTGCTATAGTGATGTTTGGGTGCAAGTAGCTGTGTTGAGGTATTGGTAAAAGTGGTAGTTTTTATATTCATCCTTATGCATCATCTATTTTACTTTTTCTTATTATGCATACATATTCATGAAGTAGGTTTTGATTAAAGTTTTGTGTGTAATTATAAAAATATGTTATTTATGCATTTGAAATGATGTTCATTATTTAAGATTTGAAAATTTTCATGAAAATAATATTTGGCTTGCATTATTGCATTCTTGATGGGTTGTTATGCATTCATTTCACTCTTATCATGCTTGCTTGATTCACATTTGGTGATGACTGTCCCCAAGAGAGGGATATTTTAACACCCCAGAAGTTTGAAATCAAGGGCAAAAAGTTGGAATTTGGTTGCTAGACTAGAACCACGAGCCTAATGTACGAGTCGTGGTTTATTTCACGGACCATAGATAGGCCTCGTCGAATGGGGTTTGACTTAAAAAGGGATTAACAAATCTTGGTATTGTCTACGAATTATAATAAGGGGTTGTAATTAGGGTCCTAAAAGTTAAAAATTTGCCAAGTGTTAGACGGAACTATGAGGTGTTTTTATGGCTCATAGTTTGTTCCACAGATTATAAAGGTGTTCATGGTTTTAGGGTTGGAGTTATTGAGTTTTTGATCTTGGTATACGAATGACAATATAGGTAATAGTTTTAATTATGGACCATAGAAGGTGCCCATAGAATGAAGATCAAAAGGTGGACCTACGTTCTATGAGACCCAAAGTATGGGTCGTACTTTCATTTAGGGCTCGTAAATATGCATTTGTAGTTTGGTCTGGACAATTTAGTGAAGGGATCTTTGGTAAATTTCCATCTATTCGATGCCTAAACTACATTGTTTTTACCCTATGTGATCCCTAAAATATGCCTATACTACCCATTTACCCTTCATTCCCAAATTATTCACCCCAAAACATTCTAACTCTCTCTAGTTCCTTCTTCCTCAAGCTCAAAAGAAGACCAAACCTAGGGTTTTCAAGTTCCTATTCTCAAATCAAGGTTCTTCCATAGATTTTTCACCAAGGTATATGGGGTTCATCCATGAGTTCCTTTCATCCATGGAGTCCTAATGTATTTTTCACTCAACTCCTTAATTAAAATTATACAATTCTTCGTGGGTTTTTATATTATGATTTCCAAATGTTTACATTATGATTATATTAATGTTAGGTAACCTATATTATTATGAAATAATATTTAATTTCATGGGAAGGATGTTATTTCTTGAATTCCTATATTATTGAAGTTATGGTTTTAGAGCTATTTGATGGATTTTGCTAAATTTGGTTCTAAATTGATGCATCCTATTGCGTATATGCATGAATAACTATAAAGTACTATGTTTAATTTAAAACTCATGAATTTCTTGAGGTTATTTTATAAAAAAAATTGGGGGTAATTGAGACTATAATATGTGTTCTTTAAATTATGTTTCAAATTAATGTATTCTACTACTCTTATGCATGAATAACTTATAATTTCATTATTTACCTTGTGACTCTTCCTTAATCACAAATTAGGGTTTACAAGATGGATGTTGGGTTGCTTAATTTGACTTGCACTTATTCTTTTTTGTACTTGTGAATATGAAACAAGTTTAAGGTTTACATAAATTCCATGTTCTAGCATATTGACTTCTAATGATTTAAAGAGATGAGTTTGTGAATTAGTTATGAGTTATCTTAATTATGATCCCATTATCCTCAATTTACATGGGTATACATCTTTCATCCAAACTACATGGCTTTAAGCAAGTTTACATGCATTGTTGAATTAGGCCATGAAGTGTCTTATAAAATGCTCTTCTGATAAAGTCTAATTCAAGAATGATTAAGATATAAGGTCTCTCTTCGAGCTATGATTATGAAATGAAGATAGGCCATTAGTAGAGGCATAGACAAGCCTTAGGAGCTATTGTATGATGATGAATGATGTTCTGTATCCTTATGATATGGGTTAGTAGAACTCTCCATATTATATGACTCTATGATTCATACTTATGATTATTTTGTGAGAATTTTACTTAGGACCTAGTAGACCTTGGGATGAATGCAAAAGATCCTTGTTAAGGAGGCATGAGACTGTTAGCGGAATCCCCTTGTCCCAAAGTTACATGTCACCATAGTAGATTAGTGTTACCCGCTAATAGAGTGACCACCCGTTAGTAGAAGCATGCTGACTAGTTAACTTTAGTGGATCCACTCAGGCATCTAGGAGGTTAGCTGGCAAATGATCTCCTCCTTCTACCAGTTTAGGGGAACTTTGAGATTCCATGGTTTAGCTCACATGGTTTATGTCAGTTAAAGGTTGCTCTCACAAATTTTTATGGTCCCTTGTTACTACTAGTGGTATTATTCATAAAGGTATATGATTTTCTCTTCAAGTATTCAAGGTGTTCTTCATCATGATTACTAATGTCTCGTTCATAGTAAGAGAGCTCTTCTCTTAATGCAATGCATTTTTTTCCTAAAGGTATTACTGTTTTACTTGTGCCTACGAACCTACATTTCTTATTATTCTAAGTTTAAGTGCTTTATCATGCATTCAAATAAGTGTCAATTTCTTACTTTCCATAGACATTATTTTTTGTTCCATGCTTAAGTAATGATGTTTTAAATGATCATATTGTTTGGTAGCTCATGACATGTACCCCATTGCATTGAGTATCCATGTACTAGTATATTCAAAGTAATAACACATGATTTTGCCTACATGATTTAACCACACATATGGTGCTCCTCTTCCATGTGGATAGCCTTGGATTGTTGCAAACAAGAGTTGGTGAGTACTCTAGTTCGGGTATAATATCCTAATTTCTTCCATGATTGATGTACTAAGACCTTTGTATTATTTAATTTTATTTCTTTTGATACATGACACTTGAGGGTGAGATTGAACTTGTCTTAGCCCCTGCCAAATTTATGTTAAAGGTACTGTTGGGCAAAGCTTAAATAATATATGTTTTAAGTTTCCTTTACGAATCATATGTTGATTCTCCCTTAGCTCTAGTTCGCATTTAAATTCTGCCTTTATTTATGTTCAATTCCTATGAAATGTTTGATGTATATTTAGAGGCTTGGGTAAGGTTCTTTCGCGTTTCTCATTTGCTATGTTATGAACAGGCCCTAGGCTTGGGTTATGACGATGGCCTAGTCGTAACATTACAAATGAGGAACCCGAAGGTACCTCACCTAAGTCTCTTAGAATTTCATAAGTATAGATAAGGTAATTAAACATGAACATAAACAAAATATGCAAAAATAAATCTTAAATCCAAATCTAAGATAGAAGTTAAGAATTTCCCTATCAAAGGGATTACATGATTTTGTCTAAAACATGTCTCTACTTGTCTTGAGCTTGGCGGGGAACCTCAACTAAGGAAATACAAAAGTGTTTCAACATGGCCACATAAAGGTTTGTTCTTGTAGTGTAGTAACTCACAAAAATGTCTTCAAATGTGGTGTCCGGATCTAGCCACAATAAGGAGTAGAATCGTTGCCCATCCCTGCATTATGAAATAATGTAGGCAAAAAGTATGCATTTGTACGTTGGAATGCATCAAGTATGTAGGCATGGAAAGTGAAGTAAGTAAACACAAAGTGTAATTATCAAATATAGTTTCGCTATATAATTTTGAGGAAAACAAAATGATCACGTAAATATAGTTTACATATAATTTTGAGGACAAAAAAATGATCACATAAATGGTCAATGCACATTTAAACCATAAGTATTATCATGGCATAAAGTTTGTAAATATCATACACATGTGCAATGATCCATAATCGACAATAAGACTATGTAAGCTATTACATAAAAGTTTGATGTTACCTCTACATCGAAGAAAGAAGGGTTCTACTTGACAAGGTAGAACTCTACCCCATTAGGTGGATGTCATGAATCATAATACTCTATGTAGATCCACTATCTAGGATGTATTAGCAACATGAACCTATGGTGACACATAGTTTTGAGACTTGGAAAATTTATGTAAAGACCCTTTGGGTCAAGTCCCCACCTCAATCCTCATTCAATACTAAGTCAAATCCCGTGGAATACATAATAACAAATATCATAATTCATATATTATTCTAGTTATAACCTCATAACCTGTAAAGTAGTAAGAATAAACAAGAAAACCAATCAAAATAATAAGAATAGCTCATCTTCCTAACTTGTATGCAATGTGGATACAATCCTTCCACCTTTGAATTCCTATCATATAGGGTCTTACGTCACCCTTCATAATCATAATCACTTTCATACTATAAAGCTTGTAACTTTCTTCTTAAATCATGGCTTGAAAAAAAAATTAGGGTACAACATAGGTTCTGGTCAATTAAGTTTACTATCAGGAGAGTAGGTGAAATCCCTGCATTCTTATGTAAATGAAGACAATTCAAATCATAATGAAGCGAACCAATTACGATTTCATAAGCACTAGATGGTAGGTAAGTAAAATTCAATTGAAAATCATGCAATTCATATAATTGATAGTAATACATATGTATTTGAATATAGAAATCATGTAGGTAACATAAATCCTGCAACTGAGTATGGAATCATAAAATCCATAAATATATGCTTGGAAATTTTAAGAGGATTGAGTGATTTTTGGGCCCCATGGATGAAATCGATCCATGGGTGAAGAACCATATACCTAGATAAAGAGATCCAAGAAATTTGAAAGAAATTGACCTTGAATCCCTTAGAAAACTTGTAGCTCTAGTTTGATTCAACAGAGGATCCTTGAGAGAAAAGTCTTAGGATGACATTGGGAGTATTTGGGAGTGAATGAGAATAAATATGTTTTTTTGGAGGAGTGTGGGGAGGTTGTGGGTAGTTATAGGACTAAAACAATATAGTTTAGTGCTTAAATGGGTATAAAATTATTGAAAATCCCTTTATTAAAACTATTGGGCCTGACCTACAGGTTGTAGATCAAACTACGACTGGTAAGTCATGGATTCATCCTGGTAACACTTTTGAGCTTCTGAAATTGGTCTGTGAACCTCATCTATGACCCATAGTTCCTTTTACGGGTCATAGATGTCCCTCGTATTTCCGTCCTAGACTTAGAAAAATTTCACCCTCTCAGGTTCCAAACCACAAGCTTTCATTACAGCTTGTAGAATAAATCATCGATCATACAAGCTTCGTCTGGTGACACCTTTCTAAACTTCAAAAACCTATTTCTATCCCCTAGTTTATGAGCTAGTGTCTATGAATCATAGACCCTTATATGGGTCGTAGAACCCCTTCGTGCTTTTGACTTTAAACTTCAGAATATCACCAAGTCTAGTCCCCATCCATAAGGTCTATCTACAACCCATAAAACTAACCATGAGCCTAGATGAACTTGTTCTTACCTTCCCCAAAGCCCATGTCTTGCATCTCTTTTCTAGTTTTTAGCTTTACAACATATAGGGTGTTACAATACCCCCCTCCCCCCGAGAACATTCGTCCTCGAATGAGACAAAGCCAACTTTAATAGAGTAGAAAGACAACTAATGACCCAACATGAATGCAATAATGCATCTTAAAACATCAATTCCATAAAATCCTTGAACTTATTCATCAAATGTCATTCAAACATAGTCTCATGAACATGCATGCATGCAATATGATAAGAAAAACTGATATGCAAGAATTTGGAGGAATAGTTCATATCTAGTTGCCTTAGGCTTGAATAGAGGGAAAGACATAAGGATATCGTTTCACCATGTCTGCTTTCGTTTCCATGTAATACTATCAACTTGTTGGTTCCTCCACAATTCCTTTAGGGATGCAACTTCCTTGTTTCTTAATATCTTCACTTGCCGGTCCAAAATTCCAATCGGTACCTCCTTATTAGTCAATTCCACTTCAATAATTACATCCTCCCATAGGAAAATGGAATATGGTTCACCCACAAATTTCATCAATATTGATATATGAAACAATGGATGAACCATAACTAATTCCAATGGCATGTCTAATTTATAGGCTATCTTACCAACTCACTTTAGGATCCTATACGGTCCCATATACGTAGGGCTTAATGTATCTCTTTTTCCAAAATGATTTACACCCTTCATGGGTGAAGCCTTCAAATAGAATGAATCATCTACATCAAACTCGAGATCTCTTTTTCTAACATTTTAGTATCACTTTTGGTAACTTTGGGTAGCCTTTAAGTTTTACCTTATAACTCTTATCTTCTCCATAGAGTCAAATACCAAGTCGGGGTTTGATAAATGATGTTTCTCCAACTTTGAACCATTCCGCCGGTGACCGACATCTTCTACTATACAAGGCTTTGAACAGTGTCATCTTGATGCTTTAGTAGTATTTGTTATTGTAAGAAGATTCAATAAGAGGTAGGTGATCATTCAAACTATTTTTGAAGTCTAACACACAAGCCCTTCGCATGTCTACTATTGTTTGAATGGTCCTCTCGGCTTGTCCATCTCTTTGTGCGTGAAAAGTGGTGCTAAGTTTAATGTTAATACGAAGACACCTAATGTGCTATCAAAATACAATACTTTTGATGCTTAATACTTGGAATTGTGTGTGTTATCAATGCAATGTTAGGTGGTTTTATGTGTATTTGTGTTTTATTTGTAGGATTCCAGGGCTGGCTTTGATTTTGGGGAGATTATGCAAAAGTTGCTATTTTTGATGATATACGATACCCTTTATGGGCCGTAGTGCATTCTACGAGATGTGAAGGAGGTTTCATGGACAATTTTAGTGAGGGGCTAATCTTCTAAAGTTTATTCTACGAACATGCAGATGGGTCGTGAACCATTTTACGAGTCGTAGACTGTATCTCGTGCCCTAAGAATCAGATAACAAAGACTTTCTAAAGATTCATTAGACGAAACCCCTTATGGTCCATCAAACACTTTACGGGCCGTAGAGCTGTAGAGAGGTGTCGTAAATCACAAATCCAATTTTGCAGCAATAATGAATGAAAGCCCGATTATGAGTCGCGGAACACAATACGACCCGTGAAGTTGCTCATGAGATGTGATGACCCAGTTATCCTATTTTATTTAGAACTTGTATTTTAAATATTATAAATAGGTTTTTAGGATGTTTTTCATAAAGTTTGTTGGGAGTTAAACAGTTTGAGAGAAAAATAGTGAGATTGAGTAGAGAAAACAATGAAGAGTTTTGAGAAACACTTGTACTTTGATTTGATCTTATAATCTTGTGATCTCATTGAAGCTTGGATTTGATTGTGCTTAATTCAATTGTGTAAGTGATCTATTATGTTATTCCAATTCATAAGTCTTGCATCTACACAAATTATGAGTAGTAAATCCACAACTAGGGTTGTAGGAACCATGAAGAACTAACAAGGTAAAATTGAATAATTCATAATTCTTGGAAAGTGTGCATGAATATATTAATTAACTCTCTTTGTTTTGCATGTTTTCTGATGGTGGCCAACATTAGAACCCGCCTAATGTTACTAATTGGACCAAGGTAGTAATGAATAGGAAAAAAGATTAATTAACAGGATTCAATTGATATGTTCTCGCCTAATCAACCGAATTGGGCCAAGGGGAGGTTGTACTGGGACTAATAGGTAAGGGTTAGTAATGCACGCTGCGGAGATAGGCCAAGTCACATAGTGAAATTCGCCTCTCGCCTGGATTGAAGAGTTTGGTGAACTTACTACTGTCCTGCATGCTACACACTAGAAAAGAATTAGGTTATCTAGTGATATTGAGTTAGAGAATCATGGGAAACACACTAGTTTCTCTCCATAATGGTCAAACTCTTATGTTAGTTAGGTTACTTTTCTAGTTGTTATTACAACCCACGTATTCCCTGTGGTTTGACCCTAACCTTGGTTAGGTTCTATTTCTTGACAATGACCATTTTATCTTAAAAAAGGAGGTGTAACTTAGGCGACATCAAGATTTGGCACCGTTGCCAGGGAATACAGTTAGACTTGGTTGATTCAAGTGATTTGGGTATTAATCCTTATTTCCCACATGTTTCATTTTTTGTTGTTTTTGTTTCTCTTTAGGGTGTAAGTGTAGTGTATGCCCCACATGTGAAGTTGAGGTAGACCCTTGACTCCATTTGACCTATAGATCCAGAAATTGTTGAGAAGAATGGCCCAAGACAACGCCAAAAATGTGTATAATGCAACTCTAAATAGGAATGAGAATAAGAATATTGGCAATGAGAACCTACCTTCTCTAGAAGATATTGCTCCACAGTCACAGGATTTCAATGCCAAAGCTTATCAGTGGAATCAATACAGACTGAATCCTATGACTATGGAGGTGACTAGAGCTACTATTTTGCCACCACTACCGATTGACACAAAGTTCATGGTTTTGTGTGGGTTGCTTCAGATGGTGCAAAATCATGGGCTATTTGCGGGCTTACCATCGGAGGATCCTCATAGCCATCTACACAATGTTGAAGTTGTCTGGAAGAGTGTGGGATGGGAACACATAATTTTTCTATGGATGTTGTGGGACTTTATGTCTTCTCATTATCTCTTATAGGCAATGTGACACTGTGGCTATCTGAGCTCCTACAGAGTTCGATCACTAGTTGGACTGAATAGCAGAAGTCCTTTTTAAAGAGGTACTTCTCGAGGTCGAAGAAGATCAAGTTGAAAGATTAGATCAACAACTTTGAGAAACTTCCTGGTGACTGGATCATCACTACTTGGGAACGGTTTACTAAGAATTTGAGAAGTGTCCCGGGCTATGAAATAGCTAACAATGTCATGGTGGAGAGCTTCTACAGAGCCCTTGATGCAAATAGCCAAGCCTATGCCGATACCATCTTGGGGGCATGTTTGTAGACCAGCGATTCATAGACGTCATGGAGTAGCTGGATATAGTAGCCAAATTGAATCATGTGTGGGGGCCCATGAATAAGCCTTCCTCTATAGTCTCAGGTATGACCGACATAAGCCCAAAGTAAGCAATGATTAATCAGGAGATCATGCGGATGCTCGCGTAAAGTAATACCACCATGGAGATGCTTATGAAGCAAACATAGGAATTAGCTAGGTCTAGAAGCATCCGAGAAGGTTAACATACCAGGAAGAAGGGACAAGAAAGAGTTGCAGAAGAGGACCATAGGGACGCCCATAAGAGCGGTCATTGTGTGCCCTCCCATAATCATGATATGAGTACTAGTAATTCTAGGGTTGAGGAGATGCTTAGCCAATTGTTGAGAAAGGCCGACACACAGGATGAAACTTTGAATGGGATCAAGTCCGACATCATCAACACAAATAAAAAATTTGAACATCATTCTATCATTATCAAATGGCTCAACCGTCAGTCTGAACAAGTATCAACTCAACTCAGTCAATTCCATAGGGGCATAGTGCCCAACACCATAGTGCAAGACCTGAAGGATACTGAATGGTGTAAGGTGCGCATGACTATTGAAGAGGGGAGCACCTCGATACCTCTATAGAAGTTGAAAAGGAAGCACAAAAGCTTGAGAAAGTCTTAGTACTAAAGCTGTCTATGTCATGCCACGATAATATATCAGGTGTTACTTGGGAGGTAACCCAATGTGGAGATCAGCCCGTAGGTACTCAAGTATGATTTTTGATCCTTAATAATTTATTTTGCTTTGATTGTGTGCATTAGGCACAATGCACCTCTTTTCTAACAGGTGTGGGTAGTTAGGGCCTCAGTGAAGTCTGAGTAGCTTGGGTCCATAACTACCCTAATTTTTTATCCAAGGGTTTTCTTACTTGTGTTCATTTTACCCATGGATATTTATTTTCTTTTGAACCAGCATGTTTAGAATGTTTAGGTAGTATTTGTAGTATATAGTACTGGTATCTGTGGCATATATATGTTTTTGTGTTTTTGTGAAAAATAATACCCACCAAATTTTAATTAGTTGGTCTAGATAGCAACCATGCATGTTTAAGTGTCTTGACAATGCTTGTTTTGATAAAGGATGATATATTAAGATAAAAAGCATGACCTAAGAGTCTTTTGTTGATGAAGTAATCAGTGCCATGTGAGTGTGAGCTTAATTCGCTAAATTCATGTGTTGTGTGCTAATTCAGAACTTGCCTTGTTACTCTAAGTTAGACTATAGATTAATTGGATTAGGAAAGGATCTTAGTCCATTGTTCTTAAAAGTCCACTTAGCCTAAATGATCAACCAAATTTGTAGAATATCCCTTGATCCTAATGCTTGAGCCTACATGTACCTATTATTTGTAAACAACTTAATTAACCTAGCCTAATTAGTTGTAAAATCTTGAAAATTGGCCATGGTCCTTCCTTGAACATTGTGCACCTTGACCGAGGCAAAAAGTCTAAGTTAAGGGTGGCTACCAAAAGTGGCCCTGGTTCGGAGGATGGATAATGTGCACCTCAACTCAGGCCAAAAGTCTAAGTTGAGGTGGCTAGTGTAAGGGTGAAACACAAAAATGAGGGGGGAAGTTAGTGATATGGGAAAAAAGGAGAAAAATTATGCACTGGGAGCAAGAAAAATAAGTGATGCCTTAGTTGTGAGCTAAAAAGAAAAAATGAAGTGTAAAAGTAAAGCATAAAGCTGAAAAATAAAAAGAAAGCACCCAGAAAAGCTTGAAATAGGAGAAAAGGGGGAATGGAATAAAAGTAACAGTGTTGATAGGGTAAAAGTGTAGAAAAATGTAGTGTCATGGAGGGTTTTTAGTCACTATGTTCCCAATATATCATAGCAAAGCGCCCTAAGCCTACGTTACAAGCCTAGAAAGTCCTAAAGTAATCTTAGTCCAAGTAATCGAAAGGTCTTAGTTATGAGTATAGGGGCAAGCCTATGGTATTGGGCATGATGCATGAATATCTTTTATGAGGGTGAGTGACTTTGCATAGCCCCAAGGTTATACATGAAAACATCATTGATAGTGAGATATGAGAATTCTTTCTATGAGGGCACTTGCATTACATTGTTAGCATTAGACTTATTCAGTGATTGTGGCTTGTTGATAGCACCTCACTTGTCATAGTTATGTTGTCAAATGCATTAGTCTATATCGGTTTGCTGGATGACTATCTGATTCTGTTTTGAAAAGTGGTGTGGGTGTCTGTGTTTAAGCTTGATGTGATGTATGCCATTGGGTGGAGGTTTGTGTGTTATTGTACTACTTATATACATTAAGTCTGTCACTTGAGAACATACAACAATTTTAAGTTGAGGGTGTTGATGTGCTGTTAAAATACACCATTTTCATGCTTAAAACTTGGAATGTGGTATGTTCTGCATGCAATGTTAGTGGGTTTTATGTGTTTTTATGTTTTATTTGCAGGATTTCTGGGTTGGCTTTGATTTTAGGGAGATTATCCTGAAGTTGCTATGTTTTATGATATACGAGACCTTTTATGAGCCGTAGTACATTCGACGGGCCATGAAGGAGGTTTCATGGACAATTCCAGTGAGGGGCAAATTTTCTGAAGTTTGTTCTATGAACATGCAGATGGGTCGTGAACCATTTTACGAGTCTTAGATTGTGTCTTGTGCCCTGAGGATCAAAGAACAAGGATTTCTGAAGATTCATCAGACGAAACCCCCTATGGGTTGTAGAACACTTTACGTGCTGTAGAGAGGTGTTGTAGATCACAAGTCTAGTTTTATAGCAACAATATACGAAAGCCGGATTATGGGTCATGGAATGCAATACGACCCATAAAGATGCTCGTGAGACATGCTGACCCATTTATCCTATTTTGGTTAGGACTTGTATTTTAAATATTATAGGATTTTAGCTTATTTTTCATAAAGTTTGTAGGGAGTTGGATAGTTTGAGAGAAAAATAGTGAGATTGAGTAGAGAAAACATTAAAGAGTTTTGAGAAACACTTCTACTTTAATCTGATCTTATAATCTAGTGATTCTCATTGAAGTTTGGATTTTCTTGTGTTTAATTTAATTGTGTAAGTGCTCTATTATATTCAAATTCATAAGTATTGCATTTGCACAAATCATGAGTAGCTAAATCCACATCGAGGGTTGTGGGAACCATGAAGAACTAACAAGGTAAAATTGGATAACTCATAATTCTTGGAAAGTGTGCATGCATGTTTAATTAACTCTCTTTGTTTTGCATGTTTTCTGATGGTGTCCAACAATAAAACCCGTCTAGTGTTACTGACTGGACCAAGGTAGTAATGAATAGGAAAAGAGATTAATTAACAGGATTCAATTGATGTGTTCTCATCTAATCAATCGATTGGTTGTACTGCGATTAATATGGAAGGGTTAGTAATGTACACTGCGGAGATGGGCCAAGTCACTTAGTGTAATTAGCCTCTCGCATAGACCAAAGGGTATGGTGAACTTACTACCTTTTTGCATGCTATACACTGAAAAAGAATTAGGTTATTTGGTGATACTGAGTTAGGGAATCATGGGGAACACAATACCTTAGTTTCTCTCCATATTGGTTAAACTCTTGTGTTATTTAGGTTTACTTTTCTAGTTGTTATTGTAAACCCCCTCCTCCCCCCTTGGGGAGATAAGTTGGTTAATCACTTAAATTGCATAAACTGAATTCTCCTAAGTCTACGTGTTCCCTGTGGGTTCAACTCTAACCATGGTTAGGTTCTATTTCTTGACAAGAATGTTTTATCCTAAAAAAGGAGGTGTAACTTAGGCGACATCAACACCTTTGAAATAATTTCTAAAAGCAAGAAGTGAATTAAGTACTATGGTCCATTATGATAGACAATGAAAACACCATGAAATATCACCAGTTCTCGGACGTAGACCCTAGCATAGTCCTCGATACTAAGTAAAGTCTTTACCGAATAGAAGTGGGCTAATTTCCTAATTTTATATACAATCACTCAAATTAATCATATTGTTTCTAGGTCCTAGGCAAACCTGAGATGAAGTTCATGTTCACATCCTCTCACTTGGATTTGAATATCTTAAGCTAAGTCACCTGACCTTTTGTCATGATCCTAGCCTAAGGCTAGGGCCTAGGTGCGACATAACGAATGTGAGAACTCAAAGGTACCCCAAACAAGCCTCATAGCATATATAAGCACATCCTTGGTTAAGAAGCGCAATTCGACTGTCATGAAATAGTACCAAGGGGATTGGGGGCTTAGGACACACTCTATGGGAAAAAGGGTAAGTAGTTACCACCATGCAATCACAATAAGCAAATCTAAGGGAAAGGAGACGTGTGATACACTTTATGGGAAGTAGGGACTTAGAAAAATTCACCACTTGCTAACATCATCATGTAACAACATACATGGGATAGGGACTAAGGGAAAGTCTTCATAGATAGAAAGCATCGTATAATTCATACATAGTATGTCATCCAACAATACCTCTAGTCAAGATAGAAAGGGGGCCAAGACATATTCCAGACTTACCTTGAAAAGTAAATAACAAAGTAGCAATGTCTTAACATAAGTATGGTAGATAAAAAATAGATATTGCCTTTGAAATGGAGGACTCACCACAAGCAACATCTTCATGAATCGTACTATCCATGAGAAAGTGGATGGGGAAGAGCTTCGATCTCTACATGGTTAGATCACGTAACAAAAGTATGCATTAGTACTTTGAATCTGCTAAGTATGTGGGATGCAATACAATAAGGAAATCATAAGCCATATTAGACAAGATGCATAATCATAAATAAAGGCAACAAGCTCAATACGACATAAATGATCAAGGCCTTAATAAAAACATGTATGGATGGTAAAAAAAAGTTCATAACATAGAATATACATATGCGGTAGGAGACCTTAACTGACACTAAGACCATGTGAGCTAATACATGAAATATTGATATTTCTCCACACCAGTAAAGTAGTGGTCTACTTCCAAGGTA
This sequence comes from Solanum ossicruentum, assembly GCA_025774065.1. Taxonomy (NCBI): domain Eukaryota; kingdom Viridiplantae; phylum Streptophyta; class Magnoliopsida; order Solanales; family Solanaceae; genus Solanum; species Solanum ossicruentum. Next base: position 9,629 of record JAOTQR010094251.1, on the reverse strand, counting down.
AATCATACCATCTTCTTACGGCCTCGCCTTTTTGGTGGGTGTTACATGACCTAGTTTGATCCACTAGTGTAAGCCCATTTAGGGAAATGATGATAACCTGTGGTGGCACATAATTATGAAACTTAAGACTTTATATAAAGACCCCTTGGGTTGAGTCCCTACCTTAAGCCTCATGATATGCTAAGCCTATTCCCATGGAATACATAACATAAACATAGTGATAACATTCATAAGCTTTTAATATATAATATCATAATAGGAGTAGCTTATGGAAATTCGTGACCTCTTCAAGTGAGCATTTCCATTCACAAGCGGGTGTATCATGACATCATAAAATGGTTTCATAGTCTTGCATAATACTCATAAAATTCCTATGAATTCATAAGATACTTGATAGCCCTTAATCATTAATAATATCCACGAACTAACATAACTTGTAATAAAGCCTTTCATCAACATAATTTGCTTCATTGTATAGCCTTATTTCAAAATATGGTGGGTTTATGCATCGGAACTTAGAATCATGAAATTCAAGAGTAATGTGCATGTATAAGATAAACAGGATCACTTAAAAATCCATAAAGTTCATAGCATTTCATAATATCATTACATACATAGCTTAAAGGTCATAAAGTATTTCATAATATCAACTCTTGAAATAAGTTCATGCATTTCAAGTTAACAATTGAAGCTATCCAACATAAATCGTGCATAATAAAAAGAATATCAAGTCTTAAAATTAAAAGACTAAGTTCAAAGGGGTTTTAGATACCATAGGTAGAATGAACCATGGGTGAAGAAACCCACATACCTTAAGGGTCTTGAGAATGATGGAAGGGACTTGAAGAATCATGGGAATCACCTTGAAGCTTGGTCTCAAATGGAGGAGTCTTGAAACCCTAGAAACTTGGGAGAATTTAAAGAGAAGTTTTGGAGATTTCATAGGAGTATTAGGAGTTGAGTGAGAGAAATAGGTCTAAGAATGGTAGAAACTTCATGAATTTCCATCTATAAGGGTTTATGTATTTGTCCCAATTACCCTTGTTTAAATTTGGAAAATTTTAAAAATTTTGTACTATGGTGAAACACTAGCGCGACACAAACTTGTTCCAGTATATTTCATTTTCGTGCAAAGTTCAATTGCTCCTATTTTGGACTTAGGATCAGTCTTAATCATTTCATACTGAAATAAGCCCTCTCCACGATACAGAAAGGTTGCAAATTGATGTGCTGTCAAAATACAACACATTTGGTTCCTAAAACAAGGGATTTTGCATGTTCTCAATGAAACTTTTTATGATTTTTATGTGTTTTATGTTTGTTTGTGAAAAAAATAGAGGTTGGCCTGATTTTGGAGAAAAGTAGCAGATTTTGTTGAGTTTGAAGATCTACGAGACCCACTATGAGTCGTAGCCCAAGCTACGAGTCGTAGGAGATGGCCATAGTGATTAACAACTTCCAAATATCAAAATCTGAGAAATTGAAATTAGCCATTGACCATAGGGTACGGGTCATAATCCTTACTACTACTCATAAAAGAGGACCTCTTAGTGATTAATAGTGTTAAATTAATTTGGACCAACAAATGCAAGATTGGACTACGAGAAGACACTACGAGTCGTATACTAGACATCGATTCGTAGCAAGGACCATAGCAGTCATGTCCAAAATGCCAAGTGCTGACTATGAAAGCCTAACTACAACTCGTAGGTCACCGTATGAGTCGTACCTACGAACCGTAGCTGCTGCCGAATAACATTTCTTATTTATTTTATGGTCCTTCTTGTAAATAGTATAAATAGTTTTAGTTGGGGTTTTAAGAGGAGAATCAGATCGTAGAGAATTCAATATCTTTTCTTGAGAGAACTCTTCTAGATTTTAGTGTAGATACTTAGGGTTTCACTTTGAAGACCCAATTTGGGGATTGGAATCACTCATATTTTAACTCAATTATTGAAGCTTATGAATCCAAAAATCAAGGTGGTTGATTGTTCTTCATTTCCTTTAGGTAATCTCTCAACTGTGTCTACTTTATTCATTGTTTGTGATTTTGCCCTAGCTATGAGTAGCTAAACCCCCACAACTCAGGGTTATGGGAACCATGAGTAGCTAGCTTGAGATAACCCGAATTATTTGTATTTCTTTAATTGGGTATTTGCATGTATTATCAATTTTCCTTTGGATTGCTTGTTGTTTGATGGTGGCCAATACCAAACCCCGCCTAGTGTCATGATTCTGACCAAGGTAGTGATGAATAGAAAAAGAAAATGAGTGACAGGATCCGATTGATGTGTTCTCATCTAATCAACTAAACCCGACCAAGGAGAGGTTGATTGGGACAACAGGTAATGGTTAGTTGGCACACCATGATTGCCGACCAAGCGCCATGGTGAAATTCGGCCTTCACCTTTACAAAAGGGCTGTAAGAACCTAAGTTACCATCCTGCAAGCGATGTCCTGATTAAGATTATGTTATCCATGGTATTTGAGTTAGTGAATCATGGGAAACACAATTCCCAAGTTGACCCTCAAATTGATTGTCTTTTCGTGATTATTAGTATAGTTTTTGTAGTTATTTCGCTCGAATTTGCAAACCCCCCCATTCTAGAGAATATAGTTGATTGCTACTTGAATTGATTGTTGGTGAGTTAATTTGGTCAAACCCCCTATTCCCTGTGGATTCAACCCTAGCCTCTGTTAGGTTTATACTTGATAGCAAACACTTTACTGTTGGAGAGTGAACATCAAAATTTATGGCACCATTGATGGGGAATGCGACTAGGCTTTTGACTTGATTTCACTAGTGGCTAATTCAGGTATTAATTTCTAGATTCTCTTGTATTTTATTTTTCATGTTTGTTATCTCTTTAGGTACATCAATAGTGCAGAGGTCTCATTTATGTTCCATCCAAATTCAGATATTCAACAGGATATGGACCAATAGCCGGGGAACAAATTTTCATCACAAGTGATCTACTTCAATTAATATAGAGAAGTGTTCTGTTCTATGGTCAACCATATGAAGATCCTTGCTCCCATCTACAAAGGTTGTCACAGATATGTAGAGAAGTTATAGGAGCACGACATCCAGCTTTGGACACGATAGCTCTCCAGGTCTTCCCAATGACTCTTTGATGTGATGCAGCAAAGTGGTGGTTCATGCTTCCTGAAGATGTGTGCACTAACTGGGGAGAGGTCCAAAGAGTGTTCATAGCAAGTTTCTATGATAAACCTGACAAGTACCAACAACAGGATCAAATCGTCAACTTCTGATGAGTCCCCAGTGATTCTTTAAGTGGAACTTGGGATGTTTCTATGATCGAGGGCATGTTTGAAAAAATGATTTAGAGAATAGGCACACAAGAGGACATGATGCAGGAAATCAAATTTGACATTATTAAGGTGAAATATAAAGTGGACCAACAAATGTTGGAAATTCAACGACTTGATGACAAGTTTGATCGTAGTTCCATGTAATTGGAACATATGTAAGGTGATTGAAGGAGAAATGCAAGAAATGGCGATAAGGGAGAATCAAACCATGAGGAATTCCAAGTACTCATGAATGACTAGGTCAAGCCACAATATTAAACAAGACACTTCTTGGGAGGCAACCGAAGTACTTTTCATGTTTTTGGTTTGTTTGGAGTTTATTTTGATTGTTTGAATTTCTAGGTAGTGGATTGATTTTTGTTTTGATTTTGAAAACATTGAATTAGTTGTGTTGCTTAAAGATTGGTGTATTTTGAGATGTTAGTTCACAGGTGTTAAGCAAGTGCTGAAAGCTGAAGAAAATAGCATTAGAAGCAGCCTCTATGACCAGGCCTACGAGCTGTAGTGCGGACTACGTCTCGTAGTCATGCCTCTCGGAGGATAACAATGATGATTAAAGTTGGCATGCACACTATGAGGTAACCTTACGACTTGTAGGTTCACCTATAAGTCATAAGTAGGGTTCGTAGTGCCTAAGTACATTTCTAAATTATTTCTAAGTGTTAAGTGACCTACGAGACCAGGACCTATGGGATGTAGGCTGACCTACGACTCGTAGTCAAGGTCTTGTAGACCCGATTCAGGGAATATTAAAAGCTGGCCTAGTTGAGTATATTAGGGGGCAAAATGAATTTTGACCCCAATTCATACCCTAATCTCTAATTTCAGTCCCAAATACTTTCCCCCACTACCGATGCCCTGTTTTCGGTGACCTTACCGGTGGGCCCATCACTGTTCTGGCAACTTTCTCTGGCTATCTAGGGTGTTTCACTCCTTTATTCGCAATCTTCTTGAGTTAATCTCATAGGCTCATGGTACGTTTCCTTGATTGAATTCTCACCATGGTTTCATGTTAGCATGGTCAAGCTATGATGCTTTAGTTAGAACTTGTTGCTTGCTGGTAGAGTTTATAGGCTGGGTGAATTGGAAACATTATTGTGAGTCCTTGTTGGAGTAATTTGGTTGAAACTTGGTCATCTAATGATCATAATTCTGCATGATTTGTTTGATCAAGAATATGGCGCATAGACTAAGTAAATCAAACTATGTCCATGCCAAGCTAATGGGGAAGATCATATTGATTAGGATGAAGTTGTGAATTGAATAGTGCATATTGTGTTTTTTGTCTTGTTTCCCAAATTTTATCAGAACTCTAATTGCTTGAGTATGTAAATGTGATATGGGGAATAATACATGGTTACACTATGGCTGAATCGGGGGTAATGATCCTTGATTATATTATGTTTGAAAAATTCTGTTTGGGGTTTGAATGGAATTTGATATTTGAGTTAAATTTTAATTGGAATTTCATGTTTGGAATAATGGATCTAGTTGTTTACTTGTTATGTTATTGAAATCTTGCTTCGATGCTATTAGAAATAGATTGAATGAATTTGTGGATTGTGTGGTAATATTTCAGGCACCTCAGGTGCCTGCTATTTTCCTACTACGAGGACCTCCTACAACTCGTAGGTGGTTCTACAGGTCGTAATGTCCCTTCACAGGGAATATCAGGGACTCAAGGTTTCTTAACTTTTACCATACGAGGCCCACCTACGGGTCGTAGTGCTCACTACGAACCTAGTGGGGGTCTCGTGAACTTGCCCTGAGTTTACTTTTATTACTAGAAACTGGTATGAGTTGTACCTGTGCTTGGCACCTAGTTTCAGCGTTAGATTTTTATAGGCATCTATGTACTACGAGGCCACAATACGACTCGTAGGTCACCCTATGAGTCATACCTGTACCTCGTACCTGCAATTTGCAACTGGTGCAATGTTGAATGTTTTGCTGTTTCTTTTCTATTTCTTGTTGAGTGTATGTTGATTATTTCAACATATTGGTCCTTATTGTGTGCTTGTGCTATAAATTTCTGGAACAATGCCTCCAGAAAACAAAAATGCTATCCGAGCTTTTCATAGGAAGCTCATTGATGAGGCCTCAAATACTGAGTAGACTGAGGGATCAAAGGAGGTCCACAGGGTCCGGATTGACCCTGATGCATAAGTGCGCCTAACGAGGGCTAGGGCTGCATAGACTCCCATGGAAGTTGAGATCACCTCTCAGTTTGAAGAGGAGAGAGATAGAGATGAGTTTGGGAGTGGCTCACCATAGATGATTCCCATTCATATGGAGTTAGATTCTTAGAATGCACCACAAACTAGCAGGAGGCCCATTTCTCGGTTGCCCCATCTATATCAACTATTGATCCTCATCATCACCGATGGGCAATCGAAGGCATACATGAGATCTACTACAAGGGACTAGAGACAAAGGGATAGGGGAAGCCTTTCAGACAATTTCATGAGTCCCAGTTAAATGACTCAGGGTTGACTCGAGTTCCTGCTTTGGAGTCAGAGAATGATAATCATAGGCTACGATGATTATCTGAGCGGCTGGGTAAGTATGACCCACTTATGGTCAGAGAGTTCTATGCCGCATACACCGCAACCATCCTCTGAGATCTCCCCAAAGGGAAGAAGGTGATTGATCAGCCCAGGTTACGCAAGGTTTTAGTTCGTGGTCAAAGGGTTAATATTTCCGAGGAGACCATCCATCGGGTACAGTTTGAGTCTAACTACAGGGTGCTATAACACATGGCCTAGTACGACAGCAAAATAGATAAAATGAGGCATGTTGTGATTGGGAAGAATGTGGATTTGAAGACTGAGTTCCACAGATGAGTGGCGAACCATATAGTAGAGGGTGATGCCAAGCCTGCATGGGTCCCCGCACACACTAAGCGCATAGTGAAGTCCCACCTATCCTTCCATGCTATATTCTGGAAAGTTCCAAAACGCCCCGAAAATGTGCTTCGGAAATGCTTATAATCATAATTTTCATATATCTCAAAATCTTAGCATGATGTCGAAAATTTGACTTCATATTCTTACTTAGGGGAAAATTGAGTGGGAGATGGGTATATCCTCGATTTTAGAGGACCCATAGCGAAATTTCATTTTCGCCAACTTTGCAATTTCCAGAGAGCATTCGTGTTGGCTTCGCGACACAGACCCGTCATAGAGTAGTGTTATCAGTTCCTTATAATTTTTCAGTTTTAGCCTAACACATTGGAGTCTTGGCGCCATGCCCTTTTATGCGTAAAAACACATATACTTAGCCAATTTTCAACTATATATCAATCAAAACACTCTCAAAACCCGCTCTAACACTTAACCAAATATTTCATCCAAATTCAAGTGTCCTAAGCTTAATTCCGGATCTCAAAAACTTTAGTCAAGCTTCAAATTCTCATTCAAATCTTCATTAAGGAAAGCCCCAATTTGAGGTATGTGGGTTTCAACCATTGGGTCCTTTCACCCATGGTGCCCAACATTCCTTTTTATAAAAATTTCATATTTCCAAGTTATGTTACTTATAGGTATTACTTATTATGAATTATGATTACAAATTATGTTGGGGTTTTGTGAAATGTTGATTGGAATAACATATCTACCTATTTCAAGCTTATACTATGAGATTATTTATCTATTGTGACTGTGCATGTTTTGGGCTATGAAATTACGATCTATTATAAGATATGATGTAGGGTTTCAAGGTATCTTGCATGAGGGTTTTTCTACAAGTTGGTGGATTGATTTACATTAAGTTTTCTCATATTTATTTCACTCTTGAATTGCATGATTTTGAACTGGCATTACACACCCACCAAGTGTTTGATAAAATATCTTGTTAAGGATTCTTGAGTTACTGATGAGCTATTGCATGGCTTATGTGTCAAGTGACTTTATAATGATGAAGGGGATGTATGTATATATTGAATTCAAGAGAAGTATCTATAGTGTTACAAGTTGACCATACCTTGTTGGGGGATGACATGCCCAATCACCTTGTAAAGGGGTAACAAGCCTTGACCACCTTGTCGGGGGTGATGTGCCAGTACTACCACGTTGAGGGGTATGTACCTCAATCACCTTGTTGGGGGATTGACATGCCCATACTACCACAATGAGGGGTATATACCTCAATCACCTATTCGAGGGGTGATATACCCGTACTACCACGTTGAGGGGTATGTACCTCAATGACCTTATCGAGGGGGGGGGGTGACATGCCCACACTACCATGTTAAGGGGTATGTACGTTGACCCACCTTGTCAAGGGGTGATATGCCCGTACTACCATATTGAGGGATATGTACCTCAATCACCTTCGAATGGGTGACATGCCTTGGATTCCACATGATAGTTTGCTTGGTCTATGATGGATATGGTCTCTTACTACAAATGTATTCTATAATTGCAAAGTTATATGATTTACAAACAGGTTTTACTTCAAGCATTGATCATGCATGCCATATTGATATAATACTATCTCTTGCTTATGGTTACGCATTTTGACTAAGTTGGCTTATGTCTTGTTGCATTGCATCAGACATACTTAGTATATTCAAACGTACTAACGCATACATTATGCCTACATGATATTACCATGTAGGAACCGAAGCTCTCCATGATCGTCCTCCATATGGCTAGTTTGGACATCTTCAAGATAAGCTTTGGTGAGTCCTCAAGTTCGAGGACACTAGTTATGCTACTCTTGCTTTGTTTACTCTTTATGTTGAACTCTTGATACTCTGAAGGTGAGCTCGAAAAGTGTCTTGGCCCCCGCTCAAATCTATGATTAGAGGTGTTGGAACAAGTGATGTAGTTATGCTATGACCTTGACTCTTGATTGTTTGTGGTTATCAAAGACTTACCTTATCCCTTTATCCTTATCTAAATCTCTTGGATGTTATTTTGCTTCCACGACTGAGGATGTGTGATTGATATGCTAGGAGGCTTGTTTGGGGCCCCTTCGGGTTCCCTATTCACCGTGTCACATATAGGCCCTAGGTTTGGGTCGTGACAGTTCTGGTGGGTCATTATCTGGTCTCACTTTTCGCCTACATTCACAGATAATGTTATCACCCTGGAGTGAGTCGTGTTACTAGCCAGTATCTTAGCTGGCTATGAGATCGACTGGGCATGTATCATGGCTGAACAAATTCACGAGTCCGCACTCAGGATGAATACCTCATTGTCGTTTTCTATTTTGATACATAGATTATGAAATGAGGCCAAAGTGTGTGTCTCTCTCCATCTAAACCCACACATCGAGGCCCTTCACACTATGGATCCCAGCCTGATCAAGGCTTATGAGAATTCGGTGGCCCTCCAGAGAGCATCCCCTCCTCCCATGCCAGAGCCATTTCCTCTCAAGATTGCTACTGAGGAGTCGTTCCTACTACCTCCACTCTAGCTGCACCAGAGCAGCCTTCAGCAGGTGATAGTGAGGCAATGCCCTCCACAGATACACCTGCACCAGAGCCATCTGTTTCTCAGGTTACTTCTTCAGACTCACCTATTATGTCTGCTTTTGCATTTCAGGCTTTGGTACGCAGGTTGACTGGGATAGAGGCCCAGCTAGGCAAGTTCATGGACCAGATCAAGCCTGGGGTTCATTAGACATTCCATGCCTTAGAGGAGAGGGCCAAGGCATTCACTCTATCAGTTGTAGACCGAAGAGTTGCTGCAATGGATGCCAGGGTTGATTCTTTCGAGGTTAGGATCTAGAAGAGGCTTGAAGGAGCTCGTACTGTAGATTTGGCTGTTGTACAATAGGAGTTGGCCAAGTTCAAGGCCGACTTGATGACATCATTAGTAGCCCTAGAGGAGGCATCTGTGTGTGAGGACTTGATTAATCTATTTGAAGATCACCCATATGATCTCGAGAAGAGGCCTCTGGAGGGTGATAATGTAGATGTGGCCCAAAAGAGGCAGAGGACTGCTGAGGAGGAGGCAGAGCTAGAGGAGTAGATTACTGATCTAGTGATGAGAGAGTCTATACAAACGGAGTAGTAGAGGCAAGCTGGGGAGCAACAGAGATTACATGGAGCTAGTACATCAAGTTCAATTGTAGCCCAGACCACCCCGGAGGAGAGAGCCCCAGGACCAAACTGATATCGATGCTTGAGCACCACATAGATGTTAGATACTTTTGACTCCTGTTCTTGCTACTACTTTTCGATACTTGGTTCTCATTACTTTTACTTTTTTGGATAATTTATTTTTACTGTGGTTTTTGGATAGTTGGTTTTTATTACTGTTTTGGATGATATGTTTCATTTAAGTTTT
>JAOTQR010094250.1:40747-74723 GCA_025774065.1 Solanum ossicruentum | reverse complement strand
AGCTTCCAGGAACTGAAAAATAAGATAACTTCTGCACGTTTGCTAGTACTTCTAGAAGGCACGGAGGGGTATGCAGTGTATTGTGATGCTTCAGGAGTTGGCTTAGGGTGTGTTCTGACACAGCATGGTAGGGTAATTGCTTATGCGTCCAAATAGCTATGATCGCATGACAAAAATTACCCAACTCATGATCTTGAGCTAGCAACAGTTGTATTTGCTTTGAAAATATGGCGCCACTATTTGTATGGGGTTCACGTTGATATATATACTGATCATAAGAGCCTGTAGTAAATTTTTAAGCAGAAAGACCTAAACTTAAGATAACGGAGATAGTTGGAGCTGATAAAGGATTATGATGTTGATATACTATACCATCCAGGGAAGGCAAATATGGTAGCTGATGCTTTAAGTCATAAAGCAATGATGACAACTGGTGATCAGGCCATGGTGAGTCAAGGGGTGGCTAAGGATCTACGACAACTAGCTAGTTTAGGAGTTCTCCTTCTTGAAACTCTGAAAGAAGGGGTTATTGTACATAATGCAGTGACATCTTCATTAGTAACAGAGGTCAAAGAAAAATAGTTTAAGTATCCTATTCTACGAGAACTTATGGAAAAAGTGAGTCAGTGCATGATAAAAGACCTTAACCTTACATAAAATGGAGTACTCTACTGCCAAAATAGATTATGTGTGCCTGATATTGATGTGTTAAGAAGAAGGATAATGGAAGAAGCCCACCATTCCCGATATTCTATCATCTAGGATCGACTAAAATATACCATGACCTGAAGGGAGTGTTTTGGTGGGAGGCATGAAAAAGGACCTTGTGGAATTTGTGGCTTAATGTCCAAATTGCCAGTAAGTGAAAGTAGAACACCAAAGTCCAGGAGGTTATATGCAGTGTATAGAGCTTCCAACATGGAAGTGGGATATGATCAACATGGATTTTGTTATTGGGTTACCTCACTCATTTCAGAAGTTTGACTCCATATGGGTAATAGTTGATAGACTCACAAAGTCAGCACATTTCCAACCTGTTAGGAGTAATTATATAGCGGAGTATGCCAAGCTGTACCTCGAAGAGATAGTCAGGCTACATGGAGTCCCAATCCCCATTATATCTGACCGAGGGACTCAATTCATTGTGAGGTTTTGGTAGTAGACTTCCAAAGGATTTTAGGTACACAAGTGAATTTGAGTACAACTTTCCACCCACAAACAGATGGTCAAGCAGAACCCACTATTCAGACACTTGAGGATATGTTGTGAGCTTATGCATTGGATTTTAAAGATAGTTGGGTGGACCATATGCCACTAATTGAGTTTGCCTATAATAATAGCTACCATTTAAGTATCAAGATGGCATCTTACGAAGCTTTGTATGGAAGGAAGTGTAGATCGCCAATTGGATGGTTCGAAGTGGGTGAAACCACCCTACTTGGGCCAGACCTAGTACAACAAGCCTTGGGAAAAGTTAAGGTAATACAACAACGACTAGAAACACCCCAAAGTTGTCATAAATCATATGCGGATTCTTTGAGGAGAGGGCTAGAATTTTCAGTAGGAGATTGAGTATTTTTAAAGGTGTCTCCAATGAAAGGGGTTATGAGGTTTGGTAAGAAAGTAAAACTGAGCCCACGTTACATTGGACCATATAAGATTATTGAGAAGATCGGGCAGGTCGTCTATGAGCTAGAGCTACCCCAAGATCTTTCAATGGTTCATCCAGTTTTCCATGTATCAATGCTTCGGAAGCACATAGGTGACCCATCTCATATTAATCCTATTGAGGCTGTACAAGTTACAGAAGATCTCACTTGTGAAGAGGTACCTATTATTATTCTGGATAGTGAGGTTAGGAAGCTGAGGAATAAAGAAATATCTTCAGTGAAGGTACTTTGGAGAAATCAGCAAACAGAGGAGATGACCTGGGAGGCTAAAAACACGATGAAGTCAAAATACCCTCCTTTGTTTGAAGCTAAAGAGGATGCCCAATATGCAGAATTGGAGCATTAATAGGTATGTGTGCTTGACTTAATAGTGTGTTGTTAAAGGTTTATTTATATAAAGGCTTATACTTCGTCAAGCTACCCAATTGTGCTAACGTTCGAGGGCAAATGTTCCTAAGGGGGGGAGGATGTAACACCCCACATTTTACATGTACTAATTCTATGTAAATGAATCATGTTATGGTTTGGTCAAATTCACGTAAATTCTTGAAAGCGCTTGAATCTCGTGTTAATGGGCGATATGTGAGTCTAAATGCTTAAGAGGGTCGAGGGTATAGATGTGTTGGCGCTAAATTGAGGATATATCAACCTTAAACTAAGTAAAGAATTGAGTTTATTGGATGACTTAATAATTTAGTAGGTGAGTCACCTACTTTCTTGGCTTAAAATTGATAGCTATACGGAGACGAAGCTCGACGCCGAATTTGTTCATGTTCTATTATGAATAAATTCCATGTTAAGGGTGTAGCCCACAATTTAGTATCATAAATGGACCTTATTTTTAGTCCAATAAGAATTTAAAAACGTCCAAAGTACACTACAAACCACTTGGCCTTTTGGACCCATAACAAACTAAGAAGAAAGCTAGAAATTGGCAGCAAAGTTCCATCATATTTGATACCCAATTAAGCCCAATTTTTGAGGATAAGATGCTGCAATAATATACCATTGATGGGTGTCATTATCAGGTCAAGAGTGGAAGAGAAAGTTGGCAAAAAACAATCTTTAAAAATGGGTTAAGTGCAGCACTAATTCATTCCACTTGGGAATAAAGTTTCATCTTTCTTAAAGTCATTTGTCCTCTCTATAATTCACTTCACCAAGCTGCAAACTCAATTGCCTAAGGCTTTTGAAGGGAGTCCAGAATCTATAAGACAAAAGTAAGCACTATAGTTGTGTATCTAGTATGATTTCTTCATGAAAACAAGAAGTACATGATAGCATCTTTGCTGGAAATTTGCTGGAAATTCTGGATAGCTTGTGTCCATAAAGTTACTGCACACTTGCCTTTTATTTTAGTGAATTCTATATGGTTTTTGGGCTTTATTATGAAGAGAATTTGATGCTTTTAACACGGTTTAAGCTATAGATATTGGTAATATGGGTTCTTCATGAAAAACAAGAAGTATATGCTATTATGTTAAGCTGGAAATTCTGGACAGCATATGTCCTAATTATTGTTGTGAACGTTTCTTGTTGTTCAAGAGGATTCTCTCTTAATTGGTTGGATGAAATATGACATAATACTTATGTTCTAACAATATATAGGTTGTTGGTCATGTAATTAAGCCACTAAACCACTTTTACAGTCCACAAAGATGAGTTGTTGTACAACATCGTAATTTCACTTTCAAAAGAAACTTAGGAGCTGAAAATTGCATGGGACTGTTTTTGGACAAGTTTAAGACTGGTTTTATGTGAAAAAAATGGTGGATACAATTTGGGTAAAGATAAAACAAGTTTGGGAGTGTTGACGTCGAAGTGTGGTGAAAGGATGTAACGTTATGCCGCTTGTTTGTATGTTGTGAAGAATTATTATGTGTTTGCTGTGTAGGCGATTTTTGGACTTTTAAGGGTCTTAAAATAAGATATAGATGACATGTACATAAGAATGGTTATTAGGAAATACATTTATAAGTGAAAAGATTGAAGAAATGTCTTTGTGTCGTTAGTTGAAAACTTGTTGTCCGGGTGATCATTTTTATGATATTGGACTGCCTAGAAGTGTTGTCTTGCTGCTAATACTAGTCTTACTTCTTAATATACTATAGCTAAATATTTGAGGAAAACCATAGCCACACCAAGGTAGTAATGAGGTTATACAACAAGGTAAGTAAGGTTACTTGTTTTCGTATCACTTGGCATGAAACATAGATCCCTTGGTATGTAAAGGCAATTATCTACTCCTACATGACGAGCAACCATATCTCCACCCTTTCAAATATTCATATGCTCTTATATATAGTTATCTCAAATATACATACATATATGGATACTAAGCATATGAGTTCTTGTTTCTAACCAAAGTTCATAAGTTGCTTCAATTCATACGCATTTCATTGTCTATGTAACATACTCTCTTCATTTCCATATTGTATTGTATGATTATTTACATGGCACATGCTGCATATACCGCCTTATAGCTCCAATATTATGACCACCAAAAGAATAATCTCAAAGGTAATAAAAAGATAAAGTATACAGTTTCTGATAGGTGGTAGCCCGAGGGGTGGAAGTATCACCTAGCCAGGGACGATCCTATCATGGGTAGTAGCCCAAGGGGGTTAAGGAAGAACCTAGCCAGGGACGATCCAATATCCCGAAGGGTGGAAGAATCACCTAGTCAAGGAAACATCTTATTACAAATGGTAGCCTAAGGGGTTAAAGGATAACCTAGCCAGGGACGATCCCGATACAGTTCACCACTGATCAGTTGCTCATTTGTATTACAGTTGTGCACAGATTTTACAATAAAGGTAAAGCAATATAAAGATCATAAAGTATACAATTCCAAAGTATATCTAAAGGTGGTCTCTTATCTTATACCAGTGCATAGTTCTATTTGAATTGTACTTCATATACAATATTTGCTACCTTACATATTCAGTACATTATCTCGTACTGAGTCCTTTGTGGGGGACCTGCATTCCATGTTGCAGGTGCAGGCGCTAGTAGATCTCCTCAGTAGAGTTCAGGACATTCAGCTGCTGTTACCAAGCTTCAGGTTGCTTCCAAGCTTTGTTGTATTAATAGTTTATATGTTTGCATTATACAGTTAATTCAGACGGGGCCTGTCCTGAACTCTTACGGATACTTACTCTTGACCTGAGGCTTTGTAGACTATGCGAATGAAAGTGTGGTCATGTCTCGTACTTTAGACACCGTGGCCCCAACGGCCTAGCTATACACATCTCCTTTTAGCTTGTCATTACCTTTTATCTTCCTGAAAGCATGTCAAACATAGAAATTCCTTGTAGTATGTATATAAAGCGCATTGATATAGGTTGGTTCTCCCGAGCCTTGTTAGTCAATGGGTGCCAGTCTGCCCTAACGAGACTTTGGGATGTGACAAAGAATCTTAAGTTGAATGATCAAATTAACAACTTTGACCAACTTCCAGGTGACTCGATTAGTGCTGCATAGGAGCGGTTCATAAAGTGCTTGAGGAGTGTCCTAGACCACGAGATTGCTGATGATGCCTTGGTGGGGATCTTTTACCGTGCCATTGATGTAAATTACCAAGTATATACCGATACCATTATGGGGGCATGTTCTTAGATCAATCACTCGCAGAGATCACTGAGTAGCTTGATATGGCAGCCAAGCTGAATCGCGTGTGATGGCTAAGGAATAAGCCATCTACCAAAAGCTCGGGTACGATCGATATAAGTCTAGAGCAAGCAAGGATAAATAAGGAGACCATGTAAGCTCGTTCTTGGAATAATGTCTACATGGAGGTGCTAATAAAGAAAATGCAGGAACTAGTTAGTTCTAGAAATAACTATGAAGAATTACTACACCAAGCAAAGGGGAAAGAAAAGATGTGTCGTCTGGGATCACAAAGATGGCTATAGGAATGGTCGTTATGTGCCTTCCCACAATCGTGTAATTGGTGCCATTAGTCTCAGGGTTGACGAGATGCTTGACCAACTGTTAAGGAAGGCTGAAACATAGGATGAGAGCTTGATGGGGATTAAGTCTGATATCTGCAGCATAAATAAGAAGATTGAAGCTTATTCATTATATTGCCATCAAATGGTTGGAACAACAGTTTGGTCAAGTATAAACTTAACTCAACTAGCGTCAAAAAGGCATATTTCCCATCAACACGGTATAAAACCTAAAGAATATTGAATGGTATAAGATATTTATCACTCATGGTGTTGAGAGAACCACCGATCCGTCTATGATATTTAATGAGAAAGCATGGAAACTTTGCAAAGTCTGAGCACTCAAGTCATCTATGTTGTGCTGTGATAATAAATCAAGCATGCTTGGGAGGCAACCCAAAGTACACACCGACACTTAGGCGCCTAAGTATATCTTTTTGACCCAGGTACTTTATTTTGAATTTTTGGTGTTAATTCAGGATAATGCACCACTTTTTTACGGGGTGTGGGTAGTTATAGGCCTCAATAAAGTCTGAGTAGCCTTGGCTTATAACTATCCCAAATTTTTAATCCTAGGGGTTTTCTTGTCTATGTTCTTTTTCCCCATAGATATTTAATTTCTGTTAAGTAGGTTTGTTTAGGATGTGTACATAGTATTGGTAGCATGTAGTACTAATATTTGTGGCATATATGTGTTTTTGTAATGATACCCATAAAATTTTTTATTAGTTGGTCAAGATAGAAACCATGCATGTTTAATTGTGTTAATAGTGCTTGTTCTGATAAGTGAGGATAAAATTAAGATAAAAAGCATGATCTAAGAGTCTGTGTTCATAGTGTAATCACTGCCATGCGAGTGTAAGCTTACTTTTCCAAATTCATATATTGTGTTTCAATTCAGAACTTGCCCTATTACTTTGATTTAGATTGTAGGTTAATTGATTAGGAAAAACTCTTAGGCCGTTGCTCATAATAATCGACATATCCTAAATAACCAACCAAATGTGCGAAATATCACTTGATACTAATGTTAAAGCCTAACATGTACCTTTGCTTTGTTAAAATCTAGGTGACCTAGCTTATTAGATGTAAAACTATGATATTGAACCTGGTCCTTCATTAAAAATTGTGCACCTTGACTGAGGAAAATGGCCTAAGCCGAGGGTGGCTACGAAAAGTGACCCTGATTCCTAGATTGGATAATGTGAACCTTGATTCATGCTAAAAGCCTAAATTAAGGGTCGCTGGTATAAGGGTAAACGTACAATAAAGGAGAAAACTAGTTATAAATAGAAAAGGAGAAAAATGTGTACTTGGCACAAGAAAAATGAGTGATGCCTTAGAAATGAACTTAAAAGAAAAATGATGTGCAAATACAAGACAAAAAGTTGAAAAATAAGAATAATGCACCAGAAAAAAATTTAATAGGAGAGAAGGTGAATCAGATGAAAAATAACAGTTTTAGTAGGGCAAATCAAGGAAGGTCTTTAGTAACTTTGTTCCCAAAAAACATCAGACCAGATCCCCTTGTGCCTACGTTACAACCCAGTAAAGTCCTAAAGTGATCCTAGTCCAAGAAGTCAAAGGTCATATTAGGAGTATAGGGGCAAGCATATGGTATTAAGCATGATATTTGAATATCTTTTGTGAGACTGAATGATTTTGCATAGTCGCAAGATTATACATGAAAATATCAGTGAGAGTGAGATATCAGACTTCTTTCTAAAAGGGTACTTGCATTGAACTATTCAGATTAGACTAATTCACTAATTGTGGCTTGTTGTAGTTACCTCGCTTGTCATAGTTGCATTGTCATATGCATTGATCTGTGTTAGTTCGCTGGATAGCTATCTGATGTGTGTTTGAAAGTGTTGTGGGTATTTGTGCTTGAGTTTGATGTGATGTATGCCATTAGATTGAGGTATGTGTGTTACTGAGCTGCTTATGTAGATTGAGTTTGTCGCTTGAGGACAAAAAACAATTTTAAGTTGAGGGTGTTGATGTGCTATCGAAATACAACACTTTTGATTCTTAAAACTTGAAATTATGTGTGTTATCAATGCAATATTTGTACGTTTGATGTGGTTTTACATTTGTTTTGTAGGATTATAGGTTGAAACAATTGTTAGGCTAAGTGTGCAGAAATTACTGAAGAAAAGGTTCCACAAGACCCTTTACGGGCCATATATTATTTTACGAGCCATAAAGATGGTTTTGTGTCATATTCTGGTGAAGTGTGATTTTCTAATGATTGAGTCTACAAACATGTAGACGAGCCATAGACTTAGTGTCGTATCCTAAGGATCAGAAAGTGGGGAGTTGCTGAAAAGTCATCATACAAAACCCCCTACAGGCCATAGAACTTTATATAGGCCATAGAGGGGTGTCATAGAAGTCAGCCTTGTTTTGAAGAAGTAACCCACAAAAGTCTGTTTACGAGGCGTAAAATAATATACGACCCCAAGAACCTGTCATAGAGCCTGTCAACTCAGTTTTCCTATTCCATTTCAGTTTTGTATTTTAAACACTTTAAATAGATTTTTAGGTTATTTTTGATCAGGAATAATATGGAATAGTACAGAATAAGTAGAGGAACGTGATAGAGCTTGACAAACACTTGTAAAACTTTATTTCATCTTTTAATTTCAATCTTGTGGTTCTCATTGAAGAGTTTGGATTTATTGTGCTTAATTCTCTTGTGTAAGTGATCAATTATGTTATTCAAATTTATAAGCCTGCATTTACATTGATCATGGCTAGCTAAATCCATAACTAGTGTTGTGGGAACCATGAAGAACTAACAAGGTAAAATCAGATAATTTGTAATTCTTAAAAAGTGTGCATGCATGTATATAATTAATTCTCTTATTATTGAATGCTTTATAATGGTGGCTAACATTAGAACCCGCCTAATGCTACTGACTAGATCAAGGTAGTAGTGAATAGGAAAAGAGATTAATTAACTAGTTTCAATTAATGTCACTCTTTTAATCAACTGAACTGGGCTAAGGAGAGTTTGTACTGGAACAACAGGTAAGGGTTAGTAATGTCACATTATGGGGATGGACTAAATCTCATAATGAAATTTGCCTCTCGCCTAGGCCAAAGAGTTTGCTGAGCTTAAGTTACCGTTATGCATGCTACAAATTGGAAAAGAATTTGATTATCTGATAATTTTGAGTTAGGGAAATATAGGAAACACAATACCCTAGTTCCTCTTCATGTTGGGTTAACAACTGAGTTAGTTTAGGATTACTTTTTATAGTTGTCATAACCACCCCCTTTTGGGGATATAAGTCAGTTAATCAACCCATATTGCAGTGTCTTCTTTTAAGTTTACCATATTCCCTGCGGGTTCAGCCCTAACCTTCGATAGATTATATATCTTGATGATGACCACTATATCCTTAAAAAGGAGGTGTAACTTGGGTGGCATCAGTGGTGCACACCTAAACTGATGAAGGATATCAAGGAGTGAACCCTCCTTAGCAACTTCATTTTCCAGCCCAAGGTTCCCACCAAGAACCCCACCATGGGTTGCGGTGCACACCATTGTTCGTACTAGTGACTGAGAAGATTTTTTTTCAATATTCAAAATTTTTTCATAAGACCATTTAGGTCTTTTCCCTAGTACCTAAACTTCATTTGGATTGTTTTTTTATACTAAAATAACTTTCTGATGCTATTTTAACTTATCTAAAGTCTTTCAATCAGTCTTCAAATACTTAGACCTAATAATCTTTCTTCCAAATCACTGTCAAGTCTACTCTTAAGTTCAAATGAAAGAACCCTCTAGTTTCAAGCCTAATTCATCTTTAATTCATTGATTCTCATTAACGTATGTGGGATTAATCTATGGGTACCTTTCACCCATGGAGCCTGACCTATTTTCTCACTATTTCATCTAGTTTCATGTATGATCAAATTAAGATTTTCATGACTTTGTTTACAAATGATATTATTATGTTGTAGATTTTGTTTTTACATTGAAATATGCATGAATAACTATCAATTTACTTGAGTTGTATATTTTTCATGAGATTATTCAAGTATGCTATGTTGATTCTGAATATTATGGATGAGTCACTTCAATTAAGTTCCAAATAATATTCAATTCTATGATTATGTATGTATTTACTCAATTATCATGATTTTGGATTTGTTGGTCATGAACCCATGGTATTCTTCTATATCTCATCACATGATCATACATGTACAAGGTTGTTCAAACAAACTTATGTTTGTAAATAGGGGAGTTAGAACCTTGAGGTTGACCTGGGATCCCTATAGGGAGGTTCAGGATTCCATGAAGTGACATAGGACCCTTGTAGCAGATTTTGGACCTTGAGGTGACTTGGGAGCCTTAAAGAGAGAACTAGGATTCCCAAATAAGACTTAGGACCCTAGCATAAAATGAGCCATTCCTATGCATGATGTTATGAACTATGTGATCTATGATCGAATTATGATAATGTTATACAAGTATGAATTATAATTAACTATGAAGAGTTATTATGTTATATGACAAGTATACTTTTATGTATATATGTTATGTTATTTCATGGGATGTTGACTTAGTATCAAGAGGACCTTGGTATTACGACTCACCATTAGTTGAGGTATGACTGATGTGCCACCAGAATACGACATTTTTTATGCTTTAAACTTATAATATTTGTGCATTCATTAGCGATATTTTGTAGTTTTGATGTGTTCTTGTGTATTGTTTTTATATGAAACAGGGTTCATGATGTTTTTGTGAGGATTGCCAAAGTTTTGCAGTTTTTTGCTTAGTATGGGACTACTTACAGGTTGTAGATTGATCCATGAGCAGTGGGTGGGATAGTTCATGGTTTGATTCCAGAGATTAGAAGATTTTCTGAAAGTTCTATGTTGATTTATAGGATGGGCAGTGGTTCATTTCACGTCCCATAGACTTGTTGGTGGGACAAAAAGCAACGTTTCAGGAAATTAACCAGATAGAGAAGACCACAATTCATAGTCCAAACTTCAAGTCACAAACAAAGTCTTGTACATGCTGTCAATCATTCAGGAAGGCAGTCCATGACACCACAACCACGAGCCGTGGGTCATTTCAAGAGCTTTATATTGGGTTGTAATCGATCAAAACTCTTTCCTTATCCATTTTGGATGTGGCTTTTTTTTATGTGTACAAATAGGGTTTTAATTTATTTTTAGATAAGTAGACTATTAGAGAGGGGAATGTTACTTTTAGTTTGGGTTTGTTCTTGGAGATTTTGAGATACACACTTTGTGCTTGCTTTTGGATCTTTGTATTGCTATTTATATGAGATTTTGGATTTCCAATTGTTCAATTCTGCATTGTAAGTATTTTGAAACAACCCCCAAAAAGTGTCCAAAAATGTTCCTTGGAAGAGCCCAAAATTGTAATTTTCATATATCTCAAAATCCGTGCCTGATATCGAAAATCCAACTTCATATTCTTGATCAAGGATAAATATCAAGTGGAAAATGGTTCTAACCACAATTTTAGAGCATAATTTGCAAATTCCAGTGACATTCCGTGCCCCTGGAGCAATGCAACCAGGGCACGGATCAGTGTCATTTTTGGACTGTTATTTCTTGTTTGGTCCAAGGCCATTGGGTCTTGGGCCTAAGTCTTCCCATATGTAAAAACACCTATACTTATCCATATTTCACCTTTATATCATACAAGACATTCCATAAAAATTTCTTAAACACTTAGACAAAAATTTCACTCAAAATTCAAGTGCAGAAACTCATTTCTACAAAAAAGATATTCAATCAAGCTTTAACTTCTCTTCTCAATCTTTAATAGGGAATTCTTTAAAGTTGAGGCATGTGGGTTTCAACTATTTGGTCTTTTCACCTATGGTTCCCAAGCTTCCTTTTTAAGTAAATTTAATATTTCTAAGTTGATTTACTTCTAGGTCTTACTTACTATTAATTTGAATATGAACTATGTTAGGGATTCATAAAAGTTTGACTGTTTAAGCATGTTTTAAGATTTGAATCCTTGAGCTATCTTGAGATTTGATGAAGGGTTTTAATGTATATTGCATGAGGGTATTACCGAGTATTGGTTGGTTGATGTACTTCACGTTTTCTTGCATGATTTCACTTTTGAATTGTATGATTTTACACTAGTATAACACACTCAACAAGTGTTTCATAAAATGTCCAGTTTAGGGTTCTTGAGCTATTGATGATCCATTGCATGACTTATGACTTGAATGATTTTATGATGATGAAAGGAAGGTATATATGTGTTGAACTCATGAAAAGTATCCATGGTGTTACAAGTGGCCATACCATAGATGAGTGGTATATACCTCATCCACCTTGTCGGGTGGTGGCAATCCCAAACTAGCATAGATGAGTGGTATGTACCTTATCCACCTTGTCTGGTGGTGGCAATCCTATAATCCATTGATGAGAGGTATATACCTTGTCCACATTATCGGGTGGTGGCAATCCCGTACCACCAAAGATGAGGGGTAAATACCTCATCCACCATCCAAGTGGGTGGCATACCTTGGGTTCCAACTACTAAGTTGCTTCAGCTATGATGATGGTCTCTTCCTACACATGTAATATGTCCTATATAGAAATCTTTTAGTTCAAGCATTGTTTATGGATGCCATGTTACTAATGTGCTATCTCTTGCTTACGATTATGCATTTTGATTATGTTGTATATCCCTAATTGCATTGCATCCTACAAAGTACATTCAAATATATAAACACATACTCTATGCCTACATGATGTTACCATGTAGAAACCAGAGCTCCTCACGATCATCCTCATTCTCCCCATGGCTAATAATATCTTCTCAAAGCAAGTTTAGTGAGTCCTCAACTCCGGGGACGATACCTCTTGTTTTTATGCTATATCAAGATTCTCATTATCTAATTTTATGCTTTGACTATGAGGGTTAGCCCAGAAAGTTGTCTTGGACCTGCTTCTATCTATATAGTAGAGGTGTTGTTGGAACCTTATGATATGTTAATGCTATGCTATTGGCTTGTTATGTTTCCATGGTATCGACGATGTCCCTTAGCCCCATATTCCTATTTTACTATCTCTTCTAGTGTTGTTTTATTTCTTCTATGACTAAGAATGTGTAATTATATACTAAGAGGCTTGTTATGGTCCCTTCAAGTTCCCCATTCACTGTGTCACGTCTAGGCCCTAGGCTTACGTAGTGAAAAACTTGGTATCAGATCACTAGGTCGTTGATTGTCCTCGCCATCCAACACACTGCGGTGATTAGAATATTATTCATGGTTGTGTTTTGCACCACAACTATGAGTAAGAGGCTATGAGATTTTTTAGGAAATGTTCCCCTTCTTCATGATTTATGTCTTGCTATAGAAGTTAGGTAAAGTTTCCCCCCTAATGCATATTCTTTGCCATTTTTAGATCATTCCCAACACAAGAGGAAGAAGAGCTTGCACTCCTGAAGAACAACCGGCTCAGGGAGAGCTTCGGGATGCTCTCACTTTGCTAGCTCAAGCTATGGCTAACCAAATCAACCAAGGGGCCCTAGCCCCTCATGCTCCTACTCCAACATCTCAAGTGATGGACTTTGTGAAGATGAACCCACTAAAGTTTAATGGGTTTAAATGGGAGGACCCTCGAGTATTTATTGATGAGGTATACAAGGTGTTGGCCATCATGAGTGTTAGACCAGAAGAGAAGGCGGAGTTGCTAGCTTTCCAACTCAAGGGCATGGCCCAAATATGGCATACTCAATGGAAGGAGGAGGAGGGGAATAATAATGTTGTTCTATGGGAGGAGTTTAAGGTGGTATTTCTCAACTGGTTCTTCCCTCTTGAGCTTAGGGAGGCCAAAATGATAGAGGTCATGAATTTGAAGCAAGGATCTATGAATGTGAGGGAGTATACCTTCATGTTTAACCAACTCTCTAAATATGCTCCACACTTGGTTGCCGACCCAAGGTCGAGAATGAATAAGTTCATGATGGGTGTATTTGATTTGGTGAATTAGGAGTGTCGTGTCGCTATGTTTATTAGTGATATGGATATTTCCCGCATAAGACTTATACCAAACAATTGAAAGGGAAGAAGTTGAGAAAGAGACGACATAATGAGGCCAAGAGATCCCTATTTGATGGTAGGTTCCAAAGTTCCAAAGGTGGCCGGTTTCCTCGAGGCCAAGGGTCCTCACATGCTCCTAAAATAGGAGGTTTGCGAATGACTACCCAAGGACCTAAGGTGATGATGATGTGGTGCATAATGCTATGCATCGAAAATGTGGTAAGGGTCATGGTGGCCCATGCTTGAGGGATACTACTGCTTGTTTTGGTTGTGGAGAAGTATGCCACAATTGACTGCCTATGTAACTGGATCAAGGGTAAGGATGTTTTTCCACTAGGCCGAGGTACAAATACGATTCCTTTGGGGAGAGGACGGAAATAGGGTGGTGCCCCAAGGTACAATCGGTTTTATGCTCTTTAAGGGAGGCAAGGAGTAGATGAGGTGCCCGATGTCATTACTGGTATATTAAAAGTCTTTGATTTTGATGTGTATGCATTGATAGACCCTAGTGCCACTCTTTGTTTTGTTACCCCTTTCGTTGCCAAAACATTTCATGTTAAACCCGAATAGTGTGAGTTTGATGAGGTGTCTACTCCCTTTGGTGCATCTATTGTTAGTAGAAAGGTCTATAGAAATTACCCTGTCTGTATTTTGCATAAAATTTTTCTTATGACCTTGTTGAATTGGATATGGTGAATGTTGATGTCATTCTTGGGATAGATTGGTTGCATGCATATTCTGGCTCTATTGATTGTAGAACCCGTAGGGTCAAATTCCAATTCCCAAATGAATCCATCCTTAAGTGGGAGAGTCATGATGTGCTGATCAAGGGCAGGTTTATCTCTTGCATTAAAGCCCAAGAATTGATCACTAAGGGTGTCTATCACAACCCAAGCCTAGGGCCTAGTCGTGATCGGAATGGGGAACCAGAAGGAACCTCAAACAAGCCTCATAGCATATCATTACACATCGTTGGTTGCGTAAGTAATTGAAAATGACAATAAAAGATAAGCATAACATTGGGAATTAGGACTAAAGGAATGAGTTAAACACTTGAATAATATAAATGAGTCAAAGCTCAAGCATAATACATAACTTGTCCAACAACTCCTCTAGACATAGAACTTAGCGAAGGCCAAGACAAGCAAACGGACTCACCCTCATAATCAAAATATAACATAAATAAAATGTGTCAATACATAATAAGAGCAACTATCATGACCCAAGTCTAGAGCCTAGACATTACAGACGAATAGGGAACCCGAAGGAACCCCAAACAAGCGTCATAGCATATCATTACACATCCTTGGTCATGGAAGCCATTAAAATGACAATAAAAGATAAACTTAAACAAGTGGAAATTGGGACTAAGGGAACCTCTTTCATATCAGAAGCAACAAGAGTCAATAGAGTCAAGGTTCATAACATAGATACACCATATGTCCAATAACACCTCTCCTATATAAAGATAAGAGCAGGAGCCAAGACAAAGCAACTATGCTCACTTTCATAGTAAAAACATAATTAAAAGAGAAAAAGTCTTAACATATAGTAAGAGATAAGAAGTAACATCCCCAGAATAGAGGACTCACCAATAAGCTTGAGCGAAGTCGTACTAGCTACGTAGAGGAGGATGGTCAAGTGGGGCTCCAATTCCAACATGGTGAAATCATGTAGGCATAGAGTATGTGTTAGTACATTTGAATTTACAATGTATATGGGATGCAATGCTAGCAAGGGATAGGAAACATAATCGAAATGCATAATCACAAATAAAGGATACATAAAATGTCAATATGACATGCATGTTCAATCTTAAGGTAAAAACATGCTTGTAAATCATGAACGAGGAATGTGAACTCAATATAGGAAACATACTCAAACCCATTTGTACCAACCTTCATGAAATGGGCCAAATGACCCCCACTCAACTTATGGTATAACCTTTTTGGAGAGTGTATTCTACCGTACGACATAGTCTTTTTTGTAGGTAGTATAAGATGTCCCCTACTTCATGATATCATCTTTTGGGTAGGAAATGTGATTCATTCTATCTTACGACATGACCTTTTCAAAAGAATATCCACACCTTATGTTATGATCTTTTCGGTGGGAACCTTTAGTCTTTCTACCTTATGACATGACCTTTTTGGTGGGATGTCCATACGTTACGATCTTCTTGATAGGCACAATTAGCTATTCTACCTTATGGCATGGCCTTTTCAATAGAATGTCCACAACTTATGATATGATCTTTTCGGTGGGAACCTTTAGTCTTTCTATTTTACGGCATAGCCATTTTGGTGGAATGTCCATACCTTACGATATAATCTTTTCGGTAGGCACAATTAGCTATTGCTACCTTATGACATGACATTTTAAATAGAATGTCCACACATTATGATATGATCTTTTCGGTGGGAACCTTTAGTCTTTCTACCTTACGGCATGGTCTTTTTTGTGGGATGTCCATACCTTATGATATAATCTTTTCGGCAGGCACAATTAGTAATTCTACCTTACGTCATGGCCTTTTCAATAGAATGTCCACACTTTATAATATGATCTTTTCGATGTGGACCTTTAGTCTTTCTACCTTACTGCATGGCCTTTTTCTAGGAAACATTAAAACTAGCTCATCCAACCATTACATTTCATTCATCAAGAAAGAACTCCTCATTTTCCCAAGAACACAACAAACATAAGAATCCAACAATCTACATGCAACCCCATAGGTACCTTTCCATGAAACAACTCATATAGACATCCCCATCATCCTCATGAAGTCATCATATAATCATCATAATATCATTTAACTTATAAGATATGCATTGGACCTTTAATTTCTCAAGAAACCCTAACTAGACATTTTATCAAAACTTGGCAGGTGTGTAATGCTAGATAAAATCATGAATTATAGAGATGAAATCATGCAAGAAAATTCATTGTAAAATCATCAATAACCACCTTGCAACACCTTCAAGTAATATACATCAAAACCCCTCATCAAGTCTTACAATCGATCCAAGCTTTATAGCTCAAAACATAGCAAAACAATCATAACTTTACATTGCTTTAACATAGTGTGCAGTGAATTTCATAATATGCAAGACCCATTTGTAAATCAACTTTAAATCATGCAACTTGAGTAAAAGGAGGCATGGGTATCATGGTGAAAGGAACCCATGAAAAAAACCCTTGAAAATGAACTTGGTGAAGATTGGAGATGGAGACTTAGAGCTTGAAAAAGAAACTTGAAGGAGAACCTTTGCTTGGGATGAGGGCTTGAGACATGAATTTGGGAGTGAAAGTATGGCTAAGTGTTTGAATTAGTATTGGGGAGTGTTTAGGATAATATTAGGGTGAAATAAGGCTAAGTATCAGTATTTTCAAGTATAGGAACCCTTCAGCCCAAGACTTGAAAGTCTCTGATAGAAATTAAAAAAAAAAACAAGACCAAAATAACACTGGTCCGAATCGCTACTAACTAGAATTTGCATTTCGACACGAATGAGTTCTACAAAAATGGCCATAAATTCTTCATCCGATCTCAGAATGAGATGAAACCAAGTGCATTAGAAAGTAATTCAAAGAGCTTTAATTTCGTAGGTCATGAGCCACCTAGGTTTCTGTATGCTAACAGATATGCCCCTTTTATTTCGACCCTCGTAAATTGCATTTTTGTGATTTTTGAATTTTGATACTGTTGCTCTAATATTGGGGTTAGGCCTTTTCCCCCTAATTTTGACCCCTTAAACAAGAATATGAAGTCAAACTTTTGATATCATGCAAAGATTTTGAAATATATGGGATTTAAAATTTTGGGCATTCCAAGTCACATTTTCGGCACTTTTTGGGGTCGTTTCAGCAACATAGACTAAGGTCCCCAAAGTGGAGGACTCACCAACTAGCTTGAGTAGTACCGAATTAGCCACGTAGAGGAGGAGGATGATCAAACTGGGCTTTGAATCCTACATGGTGATATCATATAGGAAAGAGCATGCATTAGTACATTTTTAATGTACTATATATGTAGGATACAATGCAATAAGAGATAAGAACCATAATCAAAATGCATAACAATAGTCAATAGGTATAATATAACAATATGGCATGTATGGTTAATGCTTATATAAAACATGCTTACGTAACTCATGCTCATATAGGATATTATATGTGTAGAAGAGACCAAGCTAGATTTCTAAGGTACAAACCCCTCAGTTGGTTTATGATGGTTTCATCCCATCATACCGGTGGTGTGGTACCAACCGCACACATGGTTGATGATAATCACACCTTATCACAACGGTGGCGAAGTACAAACCCCTCATATGGTTGATAAGTACAAAGCCCCGCCTTGGTTGATGAGTACAAACCCCCACCTTGGTTTCCCAGGCTCTTGTCCCCAGATCTGGCTTGGTCTAATACAGCACTTTATATAGATTATATCATATAAATAAGCTCATTTCATCATCATACAGTAATTCATATCATATCTCATCCATTGAACCATCAACTCCTCAAGAAACCACATCCAGACATTTTATCAAACACTTAGAGGATGTGTAGTACCAGTATAAAATCATGAAATAAAGATATGAAATCATGCAAGAAAATCCATTGAAAACTATTAGTCAACATTTTGCAACACCCTCAAGAAACATACATCAAAATCCCTCCTCAAATCTTATAATAAATCAATGATTTATAGCTCACAACATAGCAAAACAGACACAATTTCACATAGCTTCAACTTAGTGTGTAGTAAATTTCATAATAAGCAAGGACTATTTATAAATCAACTTTAAATCATGTAATTTGAGAAAATGGACACTTGGGTATCATGGGTGAAAGTAACCCATGAAAGAAACCCATATACCTTATCTTTAGAGATGAACTTGATGAAGATTGGAGATGGAGACTTGTAGCTTAAATTAAATATGAGACAAATCGATGTAAATCAACCCACCATCACTAGGTAATACTCTCTTGCAAGGTACATCAAAATCCCTAATCAATTGATACAATAGATCATAGCTCCATAGCTCAAAACATGCATAGTTGAACAATATTTCATAAAACCCCAATATTGTTTGTACATAAAATTTATAATAAGATATACCCATAAATAAACCATCTTGAAAACATGTAATTTATGTAAAACATGAAGGTTGGAAACCATGGGTGAAAGGACCCAATGGTTGAAACCCACATACTTTAATCTTGGAGTTACATGAAGAAGGACTTGATGAGGACTTAGGGCTAGACTTAGATTCCTTAAACTCCAACAAAACTTCTTGAAAGTCTTTGGAATGGATGGATAATTTGATGAAGATTAAAGAGGAATTTGAGATTTTTTTGGTGAGTTTTTAGGGATAAAAACAGTTAAAGAATGAGGAATTTTTGAATATATAGGTATGGGGTTCTTACCCATTTGCCCTTGAGTAGAAGAAGTTTTTTTTCCGAAAATTTTTCAACTAGTTCGCGTCAGGTCCGCATCACGAACTGGTCGCGGACAACTACTATTTTTGCAAAGTTTCGCTTAAAAAAATATTTTCTTGGCACGGATAAAGTATACCTTCTAGGTACTCATTTCCCTAGACAATTTTGCTTTCTAAAAAAAGAATAAAAGTCGGATTTGCGAAATTTTGCACGAATTTTGGAATATGAAAAAAATGCATCATAGGGTTTTTTCGAGATACGTGGAGGGGTATTTAAATATCCACGATTTAAGATATAAGGTAATTACGATTATGGAAAGTTTCTAGGCAACTGTGGCGTGTTTCAATATCTGCCCCTTGGGAGCATTCATCCCCGAATGTCGAAGACACATGGGTAAGAGAAGAAATAATGAATGTTCCAGCCTAACATGAATGCAACAAATGCACTTAAGCTTCATATTCAAAAATTTCAACATAAATGTAAAAAATCACTTTAAACTTGTTACCATGATCATGAATGCATGCAAATGATGTAAGAGCTGAAACATATGACTTGAAATCATAGAAATGACATGATTTGTTATCCTAAGCTTGAATAAAATGAAAGAGGTATGGATATTGCCCCTCCATGTCCCCTCCAGCTCTGGGAATGACACCTTCGACTAGACGATTCTTACAAAGGACCTTGACTAGCACTACAACTTATTAACCAACTTTCCCACCCATTTATCCAATATATTTACCAGAACCTTCTCTCAAGCCAACTCATCCTCCATAATACCCACAACCTCAAAAAGTTCTGTAGCACTTGAGTAACCAACGCACCTCCTCAACCTAGATGCATGAAGAACCAGATGAACCATATCTATATCCATAGGTAACTCCAATTCGTATGCAACCTTACTAATCTTTCTCAACACTCTATGAGGACCCACAAACCATAAATGCAATTCCCTTCTTACCAAACTGATACACACCGATCATAAGTGAAACATTCAAATAGACCCAATCACCAACTTTAAATTCATGATCCCTTCTCCTCACATCGGCATAGGACCTTTGATGACTTTGGGATATTTTCTCCCTTTCTCTAATCATCCTCAGTCTCTTTAAGGCTTCCATCACCAAATCTGGACCCAACAAAGCCTTTTCTCCCACTTCAAACAACCCAATCGGACACAAACTTAGCAATGTCTTTCTTCATACCTCCCCATCCAAACTCATCCCTCAAATCTCCATACATTTTTTGTAGAACCGTGGTGAATTGAATAGGAACAATTCTGAGCCTCATCAATAATCAACCTCCTCAAGTATCAACATTAGGCACACACAATCTGCCTTGGTACCTAAAGGCACCATCTCTCCCTTGGGAGAAAACCCTCACCTTACCGTCTCTCACCAAGGCCTTCAACTCTAACAAAGCAAGGTCAAGATCTTACCTTTCCTTCAATTCCTCAACCAATAAAGAGTTAGGACCATCAACCCCCACTACACCACAATTGTCAACCTCTTCAAACCTAACCCCTAATCTAACTATCCGATGGACCACCCTAGCCACCTCTTTGCCCTCCATCATCAATATGAGCTAGACTACCCATAGATACCCTACTCAAAGTATTGCCCACGACATTAGCCTTACCTATATGATAATGCACACTCATAGGATAATCCCTAAGGATTTCTTACCAACTTCTTTGTGTAAAGTTGAGATCTTTTTAAGTGAATACATATTGGAGACTCTTATGATTGGTAAACACATCAACATGAAACCCATACAAATAATGGCACCAATTCAAGATCTTGGATAGGATAATTCTTTTCATGCACCTTGAGTTGTCTAAAAGTATAGGCTATCACCTTAACATTTTGCATTAAAACACAACCCAAACCAATTCTTGAGGCTTAACGATACACAACAAACCCTTCCAACCCTTCCGGTAGTGGCAAGATAGGAGAAGCCATAAGCTTATCCTTCAAAGTTTGAAAACTCCTTTCACACTCATCGGTCCACAAAAATTTTCCTTCTTTTGGGTCAAATTAGTCACGAGAGAATCAATAGAAGAGAACCCATTCACAAATATCCGGTAGTGACCCGCTAAGCCCAAGAAACATCTAATGTCTGATGTAGTCAAAGGTCTAGGCAAATTTCTAATCACTTTAATCTTTTATAGCCCACCATAATACCATCCCCTGATGCCATATAACCTAGAAGGCACCCTCTTGCAATTAAAACTCACACTTCTCTTTCTTCGCATACAACTTCTCTTCCTTCAATTTTAGTAGTACCACACCCAAATGACTCACTTGCTCTCACTCACTATGGGAATAGATCAAACTATCAACAATCAAGACCACTACAAACAACCAAGGTTGGGTTTAAAGACCCTATTCATAAGACCTATAGATATGATGCATAAGCCCAACCCAAAGGCACTACCCCAAATTCTAATTATCGGTAAGGACACAAAAAAATCATTAACCACCAGAATCAACTCAATAGGAATGACTTAGGTTCCACATCCTTAACTCTTATAAGATGATAAATGCAACCCTTAGAGATCAATTGAACCTTAAGACAAGAAATGAACTTACTCCTTCACTGCCACTATATATTCCCCCACTCAAGGGTGTGTCCATTAGGGAGTTGGAATCTAACTCTAGCGGTCTTACATGCAATGGAGACACAATATGCATGCAACTAATCCACCCAATGTATGACATAAAAATCCACTATACCCAACTCGACAAGGTCATAAGGTAATACTGAATGCAATATGAACACAGTACAATCCCTATGAACTTTCTAGCAATATTAGGTTCACCGATGAGGTAGACACCAAAGAAAAGTTCACATAACAATTGGGGACACACATGAAGCCCACTGGTTATAAATGGAATAATGAAAGAGGTAGTGGCACTTGGACCTATCAATGCATGCACAACAAGGCCAAAGGGACTTTCAACTTATCGGTAGCGACATCGGGTGCCTCATCCCCTCCTTGAGCCTCTTGATCAACATGACTATCTTATTCTTAAGGTCAACGACCTTTACACCTCTTTTGAGAATGTGGACAATCAACAACCTTGTTGCCGACCACACTACAACCATAACAAGCATTGGATTTTCTCAAGCATAGACCATCATGGTTCTTCCAACAACAATGGCACTTAGGTTTAGTCATCCACCATTGCTACCTTGGAACCTTAGGTTTAGCAAGCTTATTATTTGGTGCACAAGGGGACCCTTGTCCTAGAAATTTATGATCTTGTTTGGTATGCTTACTTTTAGCACTTGGGAATCTACCCTCATACCTAGCCTTCTTAGACTCCCAATTTTCCTTTTTCAAGTTTATGGACAACTGAGTATCTTGTGGTGTATCTCACCACACCAATAGCATGCATCCGTGTTCCTCAAACATCTGCCATCATATTTATTCCCACACCTTGGGCATCTAGGATGATTGACATATGAATGCCTAACTCTAATTTAGGCTCTCTTGGCCTTTCCCTTGCACCTCTAACCATTTGAAGTCTCAAGGGTACCCACCGATCGATTGAGTTGGGCCATCATGACCTTGGCCAATACTCATAGAGCATTGCAAACCTCCGCATTAGATATGTCACCGTCCTGAGTAGCTTGAGACATATTCTAAAATGTAGTAGTTAGAAATTAGTAATAATCTATAAAGTACCTAACTCTACTGCACGACATAGATCTTGAAGAAGTAAAACATTTCCTATATTGCCTCATAGCCTCTTACTCATACTCATGGCACTTCACAACCATGAATAAGAATCTAACTAATGCGGTATGTTGGCCGCTGAGGATCATTAATAACCTAGTGCTCTAATTCCAAGGTTGTCACGACCTAAGCCTAGGGCTAGATGTGACACGGCGAATAGGGAACCCGAAGGAACCCCAAAAATGCCTCTTAGTATACCATACACACTTCCTTGGTCGTAGAAGCAAAATAAAAAATATCAAGAGAGTATAAATAAGGATAAGGCACTAAGGGAAGTCTTTAATAGCATAAATCATAAAAAGTCAAACCTGAAAGCTTATTTATACCACTTGTCGAACATCAACTCTAGCATAGATTTGAGGGAGCTAAGACCCTTTCTAGGCTCACCCTCTTAGTATCAAAGCTCAACATAAAGAGATAACAAGAGTAAGAGTGTAAATCTAGTGTCTTCGAACTTGAGGACTCACTAATAACTTATCTCCAAGATGTCCAAACTTGCCATAAGAAGATAATCAAATAGAGCTCCTTTCCCAGCATGGTAACATAATATAGGCATAGAGTATGTGTTATTAGTTTGAATGTACTAAGTATAAAGGAGGCAATGCAACAAATCATAGGCAATATGATCAAAATTCATAATTATAAGCAAAGGATAATTAAGATATCAATATCGCATGCATGAATGATGCTTGAGGTAAAACTTGCTCAAAAATAATCATTCTTTCATAGCTTGTTTAGCATAATAAGTTGACATGATTAGATCATCCAAGTACCTTATACTATGGGGTGAGTGGTATAGCATAGGTCATAACCCCTTCGAGTAGGTAATAGTTAGTACATGAGGGTAGAGGGATGTCGTAGTTCATAACCCTACATGGACACATTATATAATACAAATTATTAAATCACACATAAGGGTGAGGCATATCATATAGTTTATAACCCCTTCATGGAAGAATTAGATAATAAGTAGCATTGATTCATATATTAGGGTGAGACACAAAACATAGTTTATAACCCTTTCATATAGGAATTGGCCTTGCACTAGAGGGTGAGGCATATCACATAGTTCATAACCCCATCTAGTAGGCTTTAAAATAAACCTTCACATAAGAATTCAATATAAACACCTAATACTCGTAAAACCATAGATAATTTCATGATTTCAAAACATACTTTGTAGCCCACGAACATCATAAAATCACTTGAATTGTATATCATGCAATAGACCATCAATAGCTCAAGAATACTAAACAAGACAATTTGTTGTACACTTGGCGGGTATGTAATGTTAGTTCAAAATCATGCAACTCAAGAGTGAATATATGTGAGAAAAATTAATGTAAATCAACCCACCATCACTATGTAATACCCTCTTACAAGATATATCAAAAATCCTAATTAATGACACAATAGATCATAGCTCCATAGCACAAAACATGCATAGTTTAATAACATTTCATAAAACTCCAATATGGTTTCTACTCAAATTTCATAATAAGATATACCCATAGATAAACCATCTTGAAAACATGCAATTTATGTAAAAATAAAAAAGGAAGGTTGGACACCATGGGTGGAAAGGACCCAATGGTTGAAACCCACATACCTTAATCTTAGAGTTTCTTGAAGAAGGACTTGAGGAGGACTTGAGCTCCGACAAAACTTCTTGAAATTCTTGAGAATGGATGGAGAATTTGATGAAGATTAGAGAGGAATTTAAGAGATTTTGGTGAGTTTCCAGGGCTAACAATAGCTAAAGAATGAGGAATTTTGCATATATAGGTATGGGGTTCTTACCCAATTACCCTAGAGTATAAAAAGAATTTTTTGAAAATTTTTGAACTAGTCCGCATCGTGGACAACTCCTGTTTTTGCGAAGTTTCGCTAAAAAATTATTTCCTTGGCACAAATAAAGTATACCTTGTAAGTACTCGTTCTTCCACACAATTTTTCCCTCTGAATAAGAATATAAAGTCGAATTTGTAATATTCTGCATGGTTTTTGAGATATTAAAAATTCATCATAGGGTCTTCTCGAGCTATGTGGAGGGGTATTTAAATATTCATGATTTGAGCTATATGGGAATTATTAATATTGGAGCATTCCTAGGCAAGTGCAGGACATTTCAACTTCATACTTTTGGAGGTCCTTCCAAAGATGTCTGGTACCAAGGTAAAGCTTTGTACGACTTTTCACCCTCAAATGGATGTCCAAGCAAAAATAACTATCCAAACTCTTTAGGATATGCTTAGAGTTTGTGTATTTGAGTTTTTGAGTTTTTGGATGATCATCTTCCATTGATTGAGTTTTCTTACAACAATAACTGTCATGCTAGCATTGATATGTCTCCTTTTGAGGCTCTCTATGGTAGACGTTGTAAGTCCATAGTTATATGGTTTGAGGTAGGGGAAATGACTTTGCTGGGTCTGGATGTAGTTATGGAGACCATGGAGAAGGTAAATTTTATTAGGGAAAGGTTGAAAACAACACAAAGTCGTCAAAAGTCCTGTGCCAATGTGAGGAGGAGGGATCTTGAAACTAAAATTGGTGATTGGGTTCATTTTAAGGTCTCACCCATGAAGGGTGTGGTTCATTTGTCTAAGAAGGTTAAATTGAGTCTAAGATTT
Organism: Solanum ossicruentum; assembly: GCA_025774065.1. Lineage (NCBI taxonomy): Eukaryota > Viridiplantae > Streptophyta > Magnoliopsida > Solanales > Solanaceae > Solanum > Solanum ossicruentum. Next base: position 49,226 of record JAOTQR010094250.1, on the reverse strand, counting down.
GTGGGTCTTTATAGGGTGTTGAGGAAGATTTGTACGGTGGCCTACAAGTTGCAGTTTCCTAGTGAAATGGACTTGGTTCATTTGCTCTTTCATGTGTCTATGTTGAGGAAATGTGTGGGTGACCCGATTGCTATTTTCCCATTAGATGTTATGGGTGTTGTTGAAGACAACTTGGCTTATGAAGAGATTCTAGTTGAGATCTTAGATAGACAAGTGAGGAGGTTGAGAAACAAGGATGTGGCTTCCATTAAGGTCCTTTGGAGGAATCAACCAATCAAAAGTGCTACATGAGAGGCCGAAGCTGACATGAAAAAGTGATATCCCTATCTTTTCCATTCCACTCAATCCTAAGGTATTAATTCTATGCCCCTATGTGAATTCAAGTCTTATATATCATCCCTTATATCATTTGCATGCATTCATGTTTATGTTAACAAGTTCATGGTGATTTTGACACTTATGTTGAGTTTTTTGAAAATGATGTTTAAGTGCATTGTTGCATTCTTGTTGGGGCTGATCTCTTCATGATTATCCTTCTTATGTACATTTTTATGACATTTTGGGATGAATATTCCCAAAGGGAAGATATTGAAATGACCCCATAAGTGCCTAAAAATTTACCTTGGAAGTTTCCAAAATCATAATATCCATATATCTCAAAATCCGTGCATGATATAAAAAATCGGACTTCATATCCTTTATCAGGGGCACAATTTAGTGGAAAATGGATTTAACCCCAATTTTAGAGATACCGTATCAAAATTTCATTCTCCATAATTTGTAAATTCCAGTGCTGATCCGTGCCCCTGGTGCGACGTGGCCAGGGCATGAATTAGTGCTTTTTTTGGCCAGTTATTTCTTGTTAGGTCCAAGGCCTTTGGGTCTTAGGCCTAAATCTTCCCAAACATAAAAGTACCTATTCTTAGCATATTTAACCTTCATATCATACAAGATAGTACCCAAAACCTTCTCAAATACTTAGACAAATATTTCACTCAAATTTCAAGTGCCAAAACTCATTTTCGTATTCAAGAAATTCAAACAATGTTCAAGTTCTTATCTTAATCATCATCAACAAATTCTACAAAGCTGAGGTATGGGGGTTTGAACCATTGGTTCCTTTCACCCATGGTGCCTAAGCTTCATTTTTACATAAATTTCACGTTTCTATGTTGATTTACTTATGGGTCCTACTTACTATAAATTTGACTATGAACTATGTTAGAGTTTCATAAAAGTGTGAATTTTTAAGCATGTTTTGAGCTTTGTATTCATGATCTATCTTGAGAATTGATGAAAGGTTTCAATGTATATTGCAAGAGGGTATTGCAAAGTGTTGGTGGATTGATTGACTTCAAGTTTTCTTGCATGATTTCATTCTTGAATTTCAATGTTTTACACAAGTATTGCACACCCACCAAGTGTTTGATAAAATGTCTAGTTTAGGTTTCTTAAGCTATTAATGATTCATTGCATGAATCATCACTTGAATGACTTTATGATGATAAAAGGAAAGTATATATATGCTAAATTTATGAAAATTATGCGTGGTGTTGCAAGTGACCATACCATAGATGAGGGGTATATACCTCATCCACCTTGTCGGGTGGTGGCAATCCTGTACTACTATAGATGAGGGGTATATACCTCATCCACTGTGTCGAGTGGTGGCAATCCCGTACTACCATAGATGAGGGGTATATGCCTCATCCACCTTGTCGGGTGGTGGTAATCCTTTACTACCAAAGTTGAGGGGTAGATACCTCATCTACCTTCAAAGCAGGTAGCGTGCCTTGGATTCCATGTACTGAGTTGCTTGGTCTATGATGATGGTCTTTTCCTACACATGTAATATGTCTTGTATAAACATGTTTTACTTCAAGCATTGTTCATGGATGCTATGTTGCTAATATACTATCTCTTGCTCGTGATTATAGATTTTGATTATGTTGCCTATCCCTTGTTGCATTGCATCGTACATACTTATTACAGTCATATGCGCTAACATATTTTCTATGCCTACATGATGTTACCATGTAGGAACCTGAGCTCCTCACGATCATCCTCATCCTCCCCATGGCTAGTACTATCTTCTCAAATCCTAGTTTGGTGATTTCTCAACTCTTTGGATGATATCTCTTTTTCTTATACTATATAAAGACTCTCACTATGTAAATATATGCTTTGACTTTGAGGGTCAGCTCAGAAAGTTGTCTTTGCCCAGCTCGTATATATCTATTACAGGTGTTGCTGGAACCTTATGATATGTTAATGCTATGCTATTTGTTTGTTATGTTTCTATTGTATCAAGGATTTCCCTTAGCCCCGTATTCTTTTTTACAATCTCTTGTAACGTTGTTTTATTGCTTTCACAATCGAGTATCTGTAATGATATGTTAAGAGGCTTGTTTAGGGTCCCTTCGGATTTCCCATTTGCCATGTCACGTCTAGGCTCTAAGCTTGAGTTATGACATATTTAAATATGCAAACATCTAATATGATTTCATTATCTACAACGAGCATGATTAGATAAATCTACAACTATAATCATGGGAACCATGAAGAGCTAACAAAGTAAAAATCGAACAATTTGTAATCCTTAGAAACTATGCAAGCATGTATTATTTATCTCTACGTTTTGATTGTTTTTAAGTGTAGCCAACGTTAGAACTCGCCTTTTTCTTATTTGGTGGCCCAAGGGGGTAATGAATGGGATAAGGCATAAATAACAGGATTCGATGTGAGCACTCTCATCAAATCAACCTAAACGGACCAAGTGATGGTTATACTGGGACTAGGGTAAAGGTTGGTAAGGAGACACCCATAGATGGACCAAGTTACATGGTGAAATTTGCACATTTTTTGGATCAAGGATTTAGGTGAACCTGACTTACCAATTCAACAAGCTACACACTAGGAGTTCATGGGGAAGACAATATCTTAGTTAACTTCTCTCGCTGAATTTGTAATATTTGCATCCTAATTGTTCTTATTATTGGTTTTACCTATTGCTTTTTACAGCATATATCCCCTTCTCTTGGAAATAAGTTGGTTTATTTCTCAGAAATGCTTTAGTTATGATAAGTCTAGACCATATTCCTCGTTCAATTGACCCTAACTATTGTTAGGTTCCATATTTTATACAACGATCGCTTATATACCTAAATTGAGAGGTGTAATTTGGGCATGATCAAATTTTAGCATCGTTGCTAGGGAATATGGCTTTTAGATTTGTAAGATTAGAGTAATTAGAGAGTTAATAGTCAATTCTTTATCTTACTATGTTTTTTGGTATTGCTTCGTTTTAAGCATAAGTGTGTAGTGTATGCCCAATATGTGTAGACGCGGAAATACCTTGACTCCATTTGAAACAAAAATACAAAGAATATTGAGAAGAATGACCCAAGATAATGCTAATAATGCTACAAATGGTACACTGAACTTAAATGAGCAAAACCCACCACTACAACTACAAGTGGAAAAAAATCGACCACCACCAACCCAACAAGTAGTAGATGGTGGATTCAATATAAACTTGATCTGACGGTGATGTATTTTACAAGAGATATTGTGTTACCTCCACTACCTCCGGATACTAAATTTTCTATATCACATAGGTTATAACAACTGTTGTAGCACAGAAGATTATTTTTGGGCTTACCATCAGAGGATATGCATGACCATCTACACAATGTTGTCTTTGTCTATAAGAGTATGATGGTAAATCAATACATGTCCATGGATGTCATTAGGCTTTGTGTCTTCCCATTATCTCTTACCAACGAAGAAATAATATGGTTATTAGATCTTTTCTATGATTCTCTATCTATATCGACTGAGATGCAGAAATCCTTTTCGGAGAGGTGTTTTCCTAAATAAAAAATGTTAATGCTCAAAGACCATATCAACAACTTTGAACAAATACCTGGGGATTCGATTAGCTTTACATGGGAGTGGTTTGCTATGTACTTCCGAAGCGTTCCAGACCATAAGATAACTGATGACTCTTTAGTGGAGATCTTCTATCAAGACTTAGATGACAACAACAAAGAAGTCACCGATACTATAACCGGAGGATCATTTTGTACTTTAATTGGTTAGCTCAAAGACCAGAAAGAGTAGCTAAGACTAACCGTGCATGGGGAATAAGGGACTTAGAGACAACAAGGAGCTCTTTCACAGTTTGTATCAATCTGGAGTAAGCCAAAATCAACCATATGGTACTACAAGAGTTGGTCTAGACCAGTACTAATCTTGGGCTATTGATGAAGCAAACGCAATAGTGGGATAATGTAATCAGTAACCAAGAGCACCCATTTATGATGAATTATATTATGAGGAGGACACCTACTTTGTGACTGATTAGTTTGGGGGTTTCTGGACCAATGCCTAGGATTTTGTCAGGATAATTGGTGCCAAGGTCATGTGAATCGAGGTTGGAACTACAATAGGGACAATGCTTATAGAGATAACAACAATCAAAGAGGTACTATGATAGAAAGAGGGGCCAAGATCGAGATAGTGATTGGGGATGCATAGATGGGTATCAAAATGGACTATAATTTCCACCACAAAATTATGATTCTGGAGTTGGTAGTTTGAGGATTGAGGAGATGTATGATAAGTTCCTCAGTAAAGCAGATACACCGGGTGAGACTTTAAAAGGTATGAAAGATGATAATCAAAAGATTAAGTCTCATTTAGTGGCTATTATACTGTTAGTGCAACAATTTAGCCAGATATCAACTCAATTAAACCAATGCCAGAAGGGTACATCGCCAAGCAATGGTGCATAATCTAAAGAGTGATGTGCAATGTATAGTATTTACTATATGTGGTGGAAGGTGTACGATGGATCCAACAATGCGGGTAGTTGATGATGTTGTTGGAGTGGAGATAACTAAGAGCACAAAAGGGGAGACTAGATCTGAAAAGGCTGAAGATGTTGTAGGTTAAGACATGGTGACATTTAAAAAGTTGAAATCCATAGTGATGCTTCCACCACGTTTCCCTCAGAGGCTAAAGAATAAAAATGAGGAGGGGAAATAAATAGGACTATAATGCACTTGTTGATAATAGATAGGACTGTAAATAAACCTATGGGGATACTATATAATGTTCTTGTCTGAGTTGAAAGTTTTATATTCTCTACAAACTTTGTCATTCTTTATCGTGAATTAGACTTCGATATCCCAATCATCTTAGGAAGGAAATTTCTAGTCATTAGACGAGCCCTAGTGGATGTGGAGTTAGGAAAACTCAAGAGTAGATAGAATGATTAAGAAATTGTATTCAATGTTTGCCGGTCCATGAATAGACCTGACGATTTGAAGGTTGTCTCTGTGTTTGAGAGTGTTAATAAAGTGCAACTAGAGATACCCATAGAGGAGAGACTGGGTGTTGAAACTCTTCAGGATGTGTTGATGAATTTTGAAGTGATGGAATCTTAGACTATAATGAGATGCTTAAAGTACTCAAATTACACGAGTATCAGAAACACCAACTCAAGCTTGAGTTGGACTTGAAGAATAACAAGATGCCACCTACTTGACCATCTATTGATGAGCCACCAGTGCTAGAATTGGAGACTATTCCTGCCCACTTGAGGTACATGTTTTTAGAACCTAACGATACTTTGCATATGATTATTGTAGCTAATGTTGATGACAAATAAGTAGAGGCATTGGTTTCAATTCTCAAAAGATTCAAAATGGAAATAGAATAGACGATAATAGACATCATTGGCATCCTACTATGCATCTAGACTCACATGATTTAGCTTGTCAAGGACTATATACCAAGCATGGAGCACCAAAGACATCTTCACCAACCAATGCAGAAGGTTGTATGAAAAACGATCATTAAGTGGTTAGACCTAGGTGTGATATATTTGATCGCTAATAGTGAATAGGTAAGTTAAGTCCAGTGTGTTATAAAGAAAGGTCGTATCACTGTGGTTCCTAATACTAGCAATGAGTTGATTCCCATGAGACTAGTCATAGGTTGGAGGGTTTGCATAGATCATTGCAAGCTCAATGCTGCTACATAGAAGGATCAAATCCCTATGCCATTCATGGACCATATGATAAATTGATTTAATGGTAAATGTTGGTAATGGTTATTCAGGCTACAACTAGATTTCTATTGATCCATAGGATTAGGAGTGTCACGAGCTAAGCCTAGGACCTCTATGTGACATGAAAAATGGAGAACCCAGAGAAACCCCAAGCAAGCCTCTTAAACATAAATGGCACATTCTTGGTTGCGGAAGCAAAATTAAAAGCATAACACATAATTCTAGGGGAAGCGGGACTTTGGACTCACGCTATGGCAATGTTGTAGGGAAGAGGATTATCATGGATCACATAGAAAATAAAGTCTAAGGGGCAGGTAGCTATGACTCATGTTGTTGGGAGAATTAGAGACTTAGGACTTCCATCTCATGAACATACAACAAGCATAAGAAGGGGATTAGGATTAAGGGAGTCTTCCATAATACATGAACATAACGAGAGTCGAGCTCATTGAATACATATTTAAATATCGAATGACACCTCTAAAGCGAATGGAATTGGGGACTAGACATCTCTTGGTACACCCTCAAAAGATATACCATAAATAGACAAGTCTTACTAAAGCATGAAAGTAAAATGGCTACTGTCCCCGAAGTGGAGGACTCACCAATGATCTTCAACCGAACCATCTAGCACGTGGAGGAGGAGGATGAATAGGATCTTTGGTCCCTTCATGGTTAGTTCATGTAGGCAAGAAGTATTTGTTAGTACATGGAATATGCTATGTATGCGGGGTGCAATTCACAAAGAAAATAAGCCATAATTACACAATATGCATAATCATAATGAATGGATATAAGCTCAATATGTCATAATTGCTCAATGCCTTAGTCAAAATATTATCACAACCCAAGTCTAGGGCCTAGACATGACACAGAGAATGGGGAACATGAAGGGATCCCAAACAAGCCTCTTAACATATTATTTCACATTCTAGGTCGCCGAAGTAATTAAACAACAATAAGAGAATAGAAATAAGGCAAAAAGACTAAGGGAGTCTTTCATAGATTAAAACATACAATAGTCAAGGGAGTCAAAGTTCATATCACCATTACATAACTTGTCCAACAACATCTCTAAACTTAGAATTTAGTAGGGGTGGGGGGGCAAGACAACTCTCCAGGTACACTCTCATAGTCAAATCATATAGTAGGATAAAGAGAGTCTTTGCATAGATAGGAATAAGAGAGATCATCCTCAGAGTTGAGGACTCACCAAACTTGGTTGAAGAGATAGTACTAGCCATATGGAGGAAGGTAATCAAGTGGAGCTCTGGTTCCTACATAGGAACATCATGTAGGGATAGAGTATGCATTAGTACGTTTGAATGTACTAAGTATGTAGGATGCAATACAATAAGAGATAAGAAACATAATCAAAATGCATAATTGTAACGAAGAGATAGTATATTAGAAACATGTCATGCATGAATAATTCTTGAAGTAAAATATGCTTATATAGAACATATTATATGCTTAGGAAGAGAGCATCATCATAGCCCAAGCAACTTAGTAATTGGAATCCAAGGAATGCCACCCGCTTGGAAGGTGGATGAGGTATACCCCTCATCTTTGGTTGTATGGGATTGTCACCACCTGAAAAGGGGGATGAGGTACATACACCTCATTTATGGTAGTATGGGATTCCACCACCCGACAAGGTGGATGAGGTACATACCCCTCATCTATGGCAGTACGGGATTGCCACCACTCAACAAGGAGGATGAGGTTCATACCCCTCATCTATGGTAGTACGGGATTGCCACCACATGACAAGGTGGATGAGGTATATACCTCTCTTCTTTGATATGGTCACTTACAACACTATGGATACTTTCCATGATATCAACTCGTATATACATTCCTTTCATCATCATAAAGTCCCTTATCTCATATACTATGCATTAGGCCTTCAACCACTCAAGAAACCTTAACCAAATATTTTATCAAACACTTGGCGGGTGTGTAAAGCTAGTATAAAACCAAGCAATTCAGGAGTGAAATCATGCAACAAAACATGAAGTAAATCAATGTCATGACCCAAACTAGGGCCTAGATATTACACGGTGAATAAGGAACCCGAAAGGACCCTAAAAAAGCCTTTTAGCATATTATACACATATCATCACCAAGATCCAAAAGCCTTGGACCTAGTAACCACCATATCATCACCAAGGACCACGACAAACACAACAACGTAGGGATTAAAGACCATATTCACAAGACCTATAGACATAGCCGGTGCATTAGTCAAATCCATAGACACTATTTACAAATTTAAAATATTAGAAAGAACATCAAGAACCGATCTATCACTAGAACAACTCAATTCAACAGCCCTAACTCTAACAAGATGATAAATGCAACTCTTCAAGATCAATTGGACCTTAAGTCAAGAAATGGACT
>JAOTQR010094250.1:25095-40647 GCA_025774065.1 Solanum ossicruentum | reverse complement strand
TTCAACAGCCCTAACTCTAACAAGATGATAAATGCAACTCTTCAAGATCAATTGGACCTTAAGTCAAGAAATGGACTTACCCCTTCACTACCGCTTTACAATGTCCCACTCAAGGACAGGTTCATTAGGGAGTTGGAATCTAACTATATGGGCCCTACAATCAATGGGGACACAATATGCATATAACTAATCTACCACAAGAATGACATCAAAATCCACCATATCTAATTCAACCATAATCACAAAGCATGACCTAAAGCAATAAGGTCATGAGACAACCCCCATAGACTTTTCCAACAATAATAGATTTACCTATGGAGCATACACTTCATAAAGTTTACCTAATACCTGGAGCCCACGTGTATCTTACTAGCAACAAAAGGGATAATGGAATGAATAGGGACCCCCAGAACAATCAAAGCATGCACAATAAAATCATTAAAAACCTCTAACTTACCGATAACATCATCGGACACCACAGCCCCTCCTTGACTTCTTTGAAAAGCATAGAACTAATTGAGCGTTAGGGAACCACCTTGAAGATGAACATCTTCAACCTTACCTTGCTTACGAGGACAATCTTTCTTCTTATGCCTCTCTTCACCACAATGGAAACATGTATTGGTGCCTTTCAAACGTGGGCTTCTATGAATCTTACCACATGGTGGACAAATAGAAATACCTCTATCTTCGTGACTTTGGAACTTTCCTTCAAAATAAGCCCTCTTGGCCTCCTTACCCCTTTTCTTCCTCATTTTTTCCTCCACCATTTGTTCGGCATAAGTCATCAAGAGGGACAAATCCATGTCATTAATCAGCATAGTGGCCCGGCATACCTCAATAATCAAATTGGATACATCCATCACGAACTTGTTCATTCTAGACCTTAGGTCGGCAACCAATTATGGAGCAGAACTTGAAAGTTTATTAAACTTAAGGGCATACTCCATCACAGTCATAGACCTTTGCTTCAAATTCATAAATTCATTCATCTTGGCCTCCTTTAGCTCAAGAGGGAAGAACCAATTGAGAAAAGTTTCCATAAACTCCTCCTATAGTATCACATTATTATTCCCCTTCTCCTCCTACCATTGAGTAAACCATATTTGGGCCACCCCATTGATTTGTTATGCCGCTAACTCCACCTTCTCCTCTAACGTAACACCCATGATAGCCAACACTTTGTACACCTCATCCATAGATTCTTGGGGGTCCTCATCCACCTTAGACCCACAGAACTCCCGTGGGTTCATTCTTATGAAGTCCCTCACTCGAAATGCTAGGGTAGGAACATGAGGGGCTTGGACCTTGGTTGATTTTATTAGCCACAAAATGAGCTAACATGGTAAGAGCATCTTGAAATTCTTCATGACCCAGTTGTTCTTTGGGAGAGTGGACTCTTCTTCCTCTTGTATTAGGCATGATGTAGCATATTGAAGAACAATCATTGGGGGGGAAATAACCTTACCTCAACTTTATAGCATGACATTGACCATGAATAAAGGAAACATTTCCTAAAACATCTCATAGCCTCTTGCTTATAGTTGTGGTGCACATCACAACCATGAATAAGACTATAATCGACGTGAAGTATTGGATGCCGAGGACCTAACAACCTAGTGCTCCAATACCAAGTTTTTCACAGCCCAAACTAGGGCCTAGATGTAACACGGTGAATAAGGAACCCGAAAGGACCCCAAACAAGCCTCTTAGCATATCATACACAACCTTGGTCGTAGAAGCAAAATATAACAATATAAGAAATATGAATAAGGGAAATTGGGGCCAAGGGAAAAAGTTAAACACTTGAATAACATACATGAGCGAAAGCTCATGCATAATACATATCTTGTCTAACAACACTTGTAGACATAGTATTTAACGAGGGCCAAGACAAGCAACTGGGATCACCCTCACAGTCACAAACTTACAATAAGGAACGGAAGACTTATCATAAATAAGAGTAAATAACATCATCTTCAGAGTGGAGGACTCACCAAACTTTCTTAATAGATGTTACTAGCCACGTGGAGAACGATAATGACCAAATGGAGCTTTGATTCCTACGTGGTAATATCACATAGGAATAAAGTATGCGTTAGTATGTTTGAATATACTAAGTATGTAGGACGCGATGCAATAAGAGATAGTCAACATAATCAAAATGCATTAACATAGGCAATGAATAGCATAATAACAATATGTCATGTATGAATGATGGTTGAAGTAAAATCATGTTTATATAGAACATATTGTGTATGTAGGAAGAGACCCTCATTTAGCTAATGCGTCTACCACCTCCCATCCTAGGTGATTGAGGTATTAACCCCTTAATTTGGTTATCAGATGTACCACCTACATCTAAGGTGATTGAGGTATCAACCCCTCAATTTGGTCAAAGAGGTATCAACCCCTCAATTTAGTTGATTTGGTAGAAACCCCCTCAATTTGGTTAATGAGGTTTCAACCCCCTCAATTTGGTTAATGAGTTATTAACACCTCAATTTGGTTAAGGTGAAGCAACCCCTCACCAAGGCATGACCATCTGAGAATAATATAGATACCTCTTATGATCATAACTCATATAAGCATTCTTTTCATCATCATAAAGTCATTCAACTCATAAGACATGCATTGGACCTACAACAACTCAAGAAATCATAACCGGATATTTTATCAAATACTTGGCGAGTGTGTAGTGCTAGTGTAAGACCATGAAAATTAGGGATAAAATAATGCATGAAGATTCAATGTAAAACTATCCATCAATACGTGGTAACATCCTCAAGCAATATGCATCAAAATCCTTCATCAATTCCCGTAATAGATCTTATATTCATACCTCAAAACATGCTAAAATAGTCACAATTTTATGAAACTCTAACATAGTTCATAGTCTAATTCATAATAAGTAAGACCCATAAGCATGTCAACTTAAAATCATGCAATTTATGTAAAATGGAAGCTTGGGCGGCATGGGTGAATGGACCCAATGTTTTAAATCCACATACCATGACTTAGAAGAATTCCTTGAAGAGAATTTAAATGGATACTTGAAGCTTGGATGAATTCCTTAAGATCCAGAAGATATTTGGACACTTGAATTCTGAGAGAGATATTAGACTAAAGGTTTGAGAGAGTAATGGGGAATGTCTTGAATGATATGAAGGTGGAATATGGCTAAATATAGGTGTTGTCAAATATGGGAAGACTTAAGCCCAAGCCCAAAAGCCTTGGACTGTGTAACTATAATTGGCAACAAAATAGCCTATCAGCACCCCTGGCTCGTTGCGCCTAGTACCCGCCTACTCACTATTTTTTCGTCACTTTGAAATTTTAGATTTTGCTATGGCTGCTCTAAAATCGAGAATAGACCTATTTCCCACTCAAATTTTCCCCCAAACAAGAATATAAAGTCAGATTTTTGATATCATCTGTGGATTTTGAGATATATGAAAATTACGATTTCGGGCACTTCTAAGGCACATTTTTGGACACTTTTTGGGGTTGTTTCAATCGACCCACCAACACTTTGTAATACCCTCATGCAATATACACTGAAACCCTTCATCAAATCTCAAAATATATCATAGATTCATAGCTCAAAAACATGCTTAAATAGTCACACTTTTAAGAAACCCCGACATAGTGCACAGTCAAATTCATAATTAGTGAGACCCATAAGTAAATCAACTTAAAAACATACAATTTATGTCAAAAGGGAGGTTGGAGACCATGGGAGAAAGGACCCAATGGTTGAAGCCCACATACCTCAACTTTGGAGAATTCCTTGATGAATATTTTATTGAGAACTAGAAGCTTGACTGAATTCTTAAGATCCGAAATGAGTTTAGGACCCTTGATTTTAGGTGAATTATTTGTCTAAGTGTTTGTGAAGGTTTTGGGGACTGTCTTGTATGATATAAGGTTGAAAATCATTTTAGTATAGGTGTTTTTACACATGGGAAGACTTACGCGCGACACCAAAGCCCTTGGATCGAAACAGAAAAAACTGGCAACAAAATACATAGGTCTGTATTTGGTCAATGACACGAACACAATGCATATGAGAAATTTATATAACTCCTCAACAAGTTCGCGTCGTGGAGTTTTCACGGATAGCTACTTGAATTCAAAAATTTGTGGAAATCAACTTTTGCTACGGGTCGTCTAAAATTCGAATTATACCCATTTTGCACTCAATTTTGCCCCCGAACAAGAATATGAAGTTGGATCTTCGATATCATGTATGGAATTTGAGATACATTGAAATTACGATTTTTGGCATATCCGAGGCACTTTTTTGGAACTTTTTGGGGTCTTTTCAATACCTACCCCTTGCGAACATTCATTCCCGAATGTCAAAAAAACGTATATAAGAGAAGTAAGCGACATAATTTCAGCTCATACAAGAATGCAACAATGCACTGAAACATCTTTTCAAAAATCTCAACATAAGTGTCAAAAATCACCATGAACTTATCAATTTAAACATGAATGCATGCAAATGACATGAGGGCTGAAATTTAAGACTTGAAATCATGTAGGAGAATCAGATTAGTTCCTTTGGCTTGAGTAGAATGGATGAGTTAGGGATATCACTTTTGCATGTCTGCCTCGGCTTCCCATGTGGCACTTTCAACTTATTGGTTTTTTCAAAGAACCTTGATGGAAGCAACATTAATGTTCCTCAACCTCTTCACTTGTCTATCCAAAATATCTACCAGAACCTCTTCATAAGTCAAATTATGTTGAACACATTACCCACGACATTAAGAGGTATAATGCCACTTAGGTCACCCACACACTTCCTCAACATTGACACATGAAAGACCGGATGAACCAAGTCCATTTTGCTAGGCAACTCAAACTTATAGGCTATCTTACCAATCCTCCTCAACACTATATAAGGACCAACAAATCTTGGATGCAATTTACCCTTCTTACCAACACGAACCATACCCTTCATTGGTGAGGCCTTTAAATAGACCCACTCACCAATTTTAAATTCAAGTTCCCTTCTCCTCACATCGGCATAGGAATTTTGATGAATTTCGGCTATTTTTAACCTCTCTCTTATCAACGTCACTTTCTCTAAGGAATCCATAACCAAATATTGACCCAACAATGACATCTCTCCGACTTCAAACCACCTAACCGGTGATATACAACGCCTACAATAAAGGGCTTCAAAAGGAGCTATATCAATGCTTTCATGATAGCTATTATTATAATCAAACTCAATCAATGGAAGATGCTCATCCCAACTACCCTTAAACTCCAATACATAAGCTCTAAGCATATCTTTAAGAGTCTATATAGTTCTTTCATTTTGGTCGTCCATTTGAGGGTGGAAGGCCATACTAAGCTTTACCTTGGTACCAAGATCTATTTGGAAGAACCTCCAAAAGTGAGAAGTGAATTGAGAATCATAATCCAATATGATAGTCAAATGGCATTACATGCAATCTAACCAATTAATGGATGTACAGCATAGCATAATCTTCGGCAACATAAGTAGTCTTAGCGGGTAGGAATTGAGCTAACTTTTTCATTCTATCAACCATAAGCCAAATAGAATAAAAATTGTTTCAGGTCTTAGGCAACCCAACCACAAAATCCTTGTTAATTTCCTCCCATTTCCAAGTGGGAATCTCTATATCTTGGGTTAGGCCACTAGGCCTTTGATGCTTGGCTTTGACTTATTGGTAGTTATGGCAACCAGATATAAATTTGGCAATGTATATCTTCATACCACCCTACCAAAACACTTTCCTCAAATCTCTGTATATCTTTGTAGAACCGGGATGAATGGAATAGGAAGAAATATGAGCCTCATCAAGAAACTTCTTTCTAATGTCCTCAACAATAGGCATACACAACCTACCTTGCTACCTGAGGTCACCATCTCCCCCTTAGGAGAAAACCTCCACCTTTTTATCTCTCACTAAGGCTTTCAATTCTAACAAGGAGGGGTCAAGATCTTGCTTTGCTGTTACCTCAACAACCGAGGAAGATTTTGTACCATCAATAACGACCATACTACCATTATTAACCTCTTCCAACCTAAATGCCAATATAGCCAATATATGAACCTCTTTAGCTACCTCTTTGCCCTCATCATCAACATGTGCTTGGCTACCATAGACATCCTACTAAAAGCATCGGCCATAACATTTTCCTTAGCGGGGTGATAATGCACAATCATATCATAGTCCTTAAGAAGCTCTAACCACCTCCATTGTCTCAAGTTGAGATCTTTTTGAGTGGAAACATATTGGTGACTTTTATGATTAGTAAGCACATCAACATGTACCCCATACAAATAATGACGCCGAATTTTCAAAGCAAAAACTACTGCGACCAATTCAAGATCATGGGTAGGATAACTTTCTATGCACCTAATATTTTTTGGAAGCATAGGCTATCACCTTACCATTTTCCACGAAATCATAACCCAAATTGATTCTCGAGACATTACAATACACAATAAACCATTCTAAACCTTCTAGTAGTGACATGATAGGAGCGGAGACAAGCTTATCCTTCAAGGTCTGGAAACTCTCTTCACACTCATCTGTCCATAGAAATTAGCCATATTTTGAGTCAACTTAGTCATAGGAGAAGCAATAGAAGAGAACCCATTCACGTATCTCCATTAATAACCTGCTAATCCTAAGAAACTTCTAATGCCTGATGGATTCAGAGGTCTAGGCCAATATCTAATTACCTCCGTCTTCTTAGGATCCACCTTTGTACCATCATCCGACACCATATGACCTAGAAAGGCAACCTCTTTCAGCCAAACCTCACATTCTTCATATTTGGCATACAACTTCTCCTCCCTCAAGATTTGTAGAACCACCCTAAAATGTCATATCCCAAATTAGGGCCTCGACGTTACACGATTAATAAGGAACCCGATGGAGCCCCAAACAAGCCTCTTAGCATATTATATAGACATCCTTGGTCATAGAAGCAAGATAAACAACAAGAGAAAACATAAACAAAGGAAATTGGGACTAAGGGGGAGAGTTAAATAAAATAGATGAGTTAAAACTCAAGCATAATACATAACTTGTCAAACAACACCTCTAGACATAAAACTTAACAAGGGCCAAGACAAGCAACCGGGCTCACCCTCATAGTAATGAGCATAAGTATTCTGAAATAAACAAGATGTAGTCTAAGAATAAGCATGAAAGAAGACAGATATTGTCCCCGAACATGAGGACTCGCGAAAGCTAACATGAATAGTCCGTCTAGCCACGTGAAGGAGAATCAATGGGAGCTCCGGTTCCTACTGGTTAATATCATATAGGCATAGAGCATAAGTTAGTATGTTTGAATGTACTAAGTTTGTAGGATGCAATGTAACAAGAGATAGACAATGTTGGTAAAATGCAATATCATAAGCAATGGATAACATAATAATAATATGTCATGTATGAATGATGCTTGAAGTAAAGTATGCTTATATAGAACTTATTACATATGAAGGAAGACACCATCTTTATGGACCAAGAAAACTTTGTACTTGAAATACAAGATAGACCACCCCTTAGAAGTGATTGAGGTACCAACACTCAATTAGTAGATGGATATGATAACCCTCCGTCAGTAATGATGAGGTACCAACCCCTTAGATGGTTGACAGACATGGCCTATCTTCATTGGGAATTATTGAGGTACCAACCCCAGTCTCACCCAAGCAGGGATATTAGTAAGATCATCCATTCCTTCTGGATAATGTGTAGTCAATTAGTTGATGCACATGACCACCCTCCACCCGATATGATTGAGGTACCAACCCCTCAATTGGGTTATGGCTTACCACCCCCATCCGAGGCGATTAAGGCATCACCTCTTAATTGGATATGGTCAACTCACAACATAATAGATACTCCTCATGAAATCAACACACATATTCCATCCTTTCATCATCATAAAATTGGATAAACTCAGATATCATGCATTAGGCCTTCAACAGCTCAAACATAATTCGCACATTTTATAAAACACTTGGCGGATGTGTAATGCTAGTGTTAGACCATGCAATTCAAGAGTGAAATCATGAAAGAAATCTTGAAGTAAAACCACCCACCAATACTTAGTAATACCGACATGCAATATATATCAAAATCCTTCATCAAATCTCAAGATAGATCTTAGATTCATAGCTCCAAAATGGCTTAAACAATCACACTTTTAGGAAGCCTCAACATAGTTCATAGTAAAATTCATAGTAAATAAGACTCATAAGTAAATAAACTTAGAAAGATGAGATTTATGTAAAAAGGAAGCTTGGGTACCATGAGTGAAATGACCCAATGGTTGAAACCCACATACCTCAACTTAGGAGAATTCCTTGATGAATATTCTTTCGAGAGATTGAAACTTGAGGGAAATTCTTAAGATCCGGAATGAGTTTTGGCACTTGAATTTTGAGTAAAATATTTGTCTAAGTGTTTGAGAGAGTATGGGAGAATGTATTGTATGATATGAAGGTGAAATATGGCTAAGTATAGATATTTTTAGGCATGTGAAGACTTAGCCCAAGCCCCAAAGGCCCTGGATCGGGACAAGAAAACTAGGCAATTATTACACAGGGGCGCACCCTGGCTGCATTGCGCCATTGATGCGAACCCTCATTGGAAATCCATTTTTTGGAATCTTGTAAATTGCTCATTAATTGGGGTTAGACCCATTCCCCACTAAACCTTTCCCCCTAAAAATTAATATGAAGTCAGTATTTTGATATGACACACGAATTTTGAGATATATGGAAATTACAATTAGAGGCACTTCCGAGGCACATTTTCGGACACTTTTTTTGGATCATTTCAATATCTTCCCCTTGGGAATATTCATCCCTAGAAGTCAAAGGAATGCGTATGAGAATAGTAATCATGAAGAAATCCATCCCAACAATAATACAACAATACATTTAAAACACGATTTTCTAAAATCTCAACATATGTGTCAAAATCATCATGAACTTGTCAACATAAACATGAATACATGAAAATGACACAAGGGTTGAAACATGGGACTTGAAATCATAAAAGGACTTAACGTGTTATCATAAGATCGAATGAAATGTAGGAGGTATGGATATTGCTTCTCCATGCCTACTCCGGCTCTCCAAGAGACAATTTTGACTTTACAACTCTTCCAAAGGGCCTTGATGAATACTACATCCTTATTAATCAACTCTTCTGCCCTTCCATCCAATACCTCCACCGGGGCCTTCTCCTATGACAACTTATCCACCTCAACACCCACAACTAAAAAGGATTCTATGGCACTATAGTCACCAACACCTCTTCTCAACCTTAGAAACATAGAGAACCGGATGAACCCTATCCATATCAATGGGAAATCCCCATTCGCATGCAACCTGACAAATTCTCTTCAACACTCTATAAGGACTTAAAAACCTTAAACTCAATTCCCTCTATTGCCAAACTAGACAACACCTTTCATAGGTGAAACCTCCAAAGAGACCCAATCATCAACATTAAATTAATGATCGCTTCTCCTCACATCGGCATAGGACTTTGGATGAATTTGGACTATTTTCAACCTTTCCTAACCAACCTCATCTCCTTCATAACCTCCATAACCAGATCCGGACCCAACAAGGCCATTTTTCCCACTTCAAACGACCCAATTGTTGATCTACAATGCCTACTATAGAGGGACTCAAAAAGAGTGATAACAATGCTATAATGATAGCTATTATTATTCTTATCAAGAACTATCATTCTCAAGTCATCAACACTAGGAATACACAACCTACCTTGGTACCTAAGAGTACTGAACGACCCCAAAAGGTGCCAAAAATATGCCTTAGAAATTACTGGAATCGTAATTTCCATATATCTCAAAATCCTACTTCATATTCTTGTTTAGGGGTTCAAATTGAGTCGAAAATGGGTCTAACCTCAATTTTAGAGCAAACAAATTGCAATTTGATTTTCCCAAAATTTTGATTTCCAGAATCGATTTGCGACTGTGCCACGATGCGCAACCATCGCGAATTTATGTAAAGTTTGTCTCTATGATTAGTCCGTGTCGTGGACCAAACTTGAAGCAAGTTTTTTGGGTCTTGGGACTAAGTCTTCCCATGAGTAAAATTACCTATACATAGCCATATTTTACCTTAATATCATACAAGACATTCCCCAATACGCTCTCAAACACTTAGAAAATATTTCACCCCTAATTTTATGTCTCAAAACTCAATCCGAATCTTATGGTTTTCAGTCAAGCTTCAAGTCTCCATTTCAAAACTTCTTCAATAAATTCTCCAAAGCTAAGGTATGTGGGTTTCAACCATTGGATCCTTTCACCCATGATGCCCAAGCTTCCTTTATACTTGAATTACATGATTTAAAGTTGATTTGGGTCTTACTTATTATGAGTTTCACTGCAAACAATATTGGGGTTTCATGAAATTGTGATTATTTTAGCATGTTTTGAGCTATTAATCTAAGATCTATTGTGACATTTTATGATGGGTTTTGATGTACATTACTTGAGGGTATTACCAAGTATCACTTGATGGTTTTACACTGGATTTTCTAGCATGATTTCACTCTTGAATTGCATGGTTTTACCTAGGACTAAACACCTGCCAAGTGTCTTATAAAATGTCTGGTTATGATTTCTTGAGGGATTGAAGGCCCAATGCATGTCTTATGCGTTTAATGACAATATGATGATGAAGAAATATATGTGCATGATATTATATCTATAGTGTTGGGGATTTACCAAGCCTCACTCAGGAGGTTATAGGCCTGGGTAACCATGTTTAGGGGTTTGCACCTTCATCGCCTCGCTTGGGATGTGGTACGCATATGCAACCATATTGTGGGGCTTGTACTTCAATCGCCTTGCTCGGGAGGTAGTAGGACCGTACAACCATGTCATGGGTTTTGAATCTTGATAACAATTTTGAGGGGTTTGTACTTCATCGGCCATGTTGGGGGTTTTGTACCTCATCAACCATGTTGAGGGGTTTGTACCTCATCAACAACATTAAGGGGTTTGTACCTCATTCTCCTCTCCAAGAAGTTGGTAGGCCTTGGATATTCACTAATAATAGTATCTCCTTACATATGTATATTGTTCTATGTAAGCATGATTTACTTCAAGCATCTTCCATGCACATAATATTATTTTATGCTACTCATTGCCTATGCTTATAGATTTCGATTATGTTGCTTATCTCTTGTTGAATTGCATCCTACATACTTATTACATTCAAATGTACTAACACATACTCTATGCCTACATGATGTCACCATGTAAGAACTGGGGCCCCATTTGAGCATCTTCCTCCACGTGGCTAGTATGAATTCTCTCAAGCCAGTTGGTGAGTCCTCTTTTCGGGGGATAATATCAATGTTCTCATGCTATGCACTATGACTATCTTTCTTTTATGTATATATTAGCTATGTGGGTGAGCCCGATTGTTTTTCTTGGCCCCAACTCTTGACATAATATGTATTAAGTCTTGACTCTCTTGTTTTGGCGCTTATGATATGAAAGTATCCCTTTTGCATTTTTCCACCTATTTCTACCCTTATTATGTTGTTTAATTGCTTCCGTGACCAATGATGTGTAATGGTATGTTAAGAGGCTTGTTTGGGTCTCTTCAAGTTCCTCATTCTCTGTGTCACATCTAGGCCCTAGGCTTGGGTCATGAAAAATATAGTATCAGAGCACTAGGTTATTAATGCTCCTAGACATCTAACACACCACGTCAATTCGAGTCATATTCATGGTCGTGTTGTGAACCACAATTATGAGTAGGAGGCTATGAGATATTTTAGAAAATGTTTCCCTTCTTCATATTCTAAGTCATGCTATAGTGTTAAAGTAGGTTTTCCCCCCTTATAGTTGTTCCTTGCTATATAGATCATTCCTAACACAGGTGGAAGGAGTGTCGGCACCCCCTAGAAATAACCAACTCATGGTGAGCTCCGGGATACTCTCACTCTTCTAGTACAAGTTGTGGCTAACAAAGCCAACCAAGGGGCCCAACCCCCTCATGCTCCTAGCCATGGATCTAGGGTGAGGGACTTCATGAGGATGAATCCACCAGCATTCTATGAGTCTAAGGTAGATAAGGAACCTCAAAAGCTCATTGATGAGATCTACAAGGTATTGGCTATCATAAGTGTTAGATTAGAGGAGAAAGCGGAGCTGTTGGCCTACCAACTCAAAGGAGCAGTGCAACTATGGTTTAATCAATGGAAGTAGTAGAATGGAATCAACAATGTGGTGCTTTGGGAGGAGTTCAAGGCAGCTTTTCTTAATCAGTTATTTCCTCTTGATCTTAGGGAAGCCGAATTGGTGGAGTTCATGAACTTGAGACAAGGGTCTATGAGTGTGAGGGAGTATTCCCTCAAGTTCAATCAACTCTCTAAATATGCTCCCCACTTGGTTACCGACCCAAGTTCTAAAATGAACAAGTTCATGATAGGTGTATTCGATTTGGTGAGTGAGGAATGTCGGTCTACTATGTTGATTCGTAATATGGATTTATCCTATTTGATGACTTATGCCGAAGAAATAGAGGAGGAGTAATGAGGCTAATAGGGCCCATTTTGATGGAAAATTCCAAAGTCAAATGGGTGAGCAATTCCATAAAGTCCAAGGGTCTTCCCATGCATTTAATAAGAGGATTGCCAATGACTTTCCAAGGGCCCGGTGTGTTGGGGTTGTGGTTACTAATAGTGGGTGCCCAAAATGTAGTAGGGGTCATAGTGGGCTGTGCTTGAGGGATACTGATGCTTATTATGGTTGAGGGGGAAGATGGGCATAAGGTGATGGATTGCTCTTGAAGTCGCAACAATGGTAAGAAGCTTCATCCACAAGGTGCTAATATGGTTCCATTGGGGAGAGGTGGCCAAAAAGATGGTGGTCCAAGGCACTATCGGTTCTATGCACTCCAAGGGATGCAAGGGGTTAAGGAGGTTACCAATATTTTCATTGGTATTTTAAATGTCTCTGATTTTGATGTGTATGCATTGACTTATCTGGGTGCCGCTCTTTCTTTTATTACCCCTAATGTTGACAAAAAGTTCCATGTTAAGCCGAAATTGTTGTGTGAGTCTTACGAGGTGTCAACTTATATGGGTGCATCTATTGTTGCTAGAAAGGTTTATAGTAATTGTCACATTTGCATATTCTATAAGATTTTTCCTTGTGATCTTGTTCAGTTGGAAATGATGGATTTTGATGTCATACTAGGGATAGATTGGTGGCATGCATACTATGCCTTTATTGATTGTAGAATATGTAAGGTCAAATTACAATTCAAAAATGAGCCTGTTCTTGAGTGAGAGAGTCATGATATGGTGGTCAATGATAGGTTCATCTCTTGCATTAAAGCCCATAAGTTGATCTCTAAGGGGTGTCTCTATCATCTTATGAGGGTTAGGGATGTAGATCCAAGGTCATTCCTAGAGAGTCTGTTCCGATTGTAAATGACCTCCTTGATATCTTTCAAAATGTACTTCACGGTGTTCCTCCCAAAAGGGAAATAGATTTTGGTATAGACCTCATTCTCGATACTCCACCTATTTCTATTCCCCCTTACAGTATGTCTTCGGTGGAGTTGAAGGAGCAATTCAATGATTTGTTGGGGAAGGATTTTATTAGTCCAAGCCAATCACCTTGGGGTGCACCAGTGTTGTTTGTGAAAAGGAATGATGGGTCCATTAGAATGTGCATTGACTACCGGCAACTCAATAGGCTCACCATAAAGAATAAGTTCCCTCTTCCAAGGATAGATGAATTGTTTGACCAATTTCAAAGGGCTAGTCACTTCTCAAAGATTGATCTTTGGCCGGGGTATCATCAAGTGAAGCTAAAGGAGTGTAATATTTCCAAGATGGCCATCCAGACTAGGCATGGGCATTATGCATTTGTTGTGATGTCTTTTGGGCTGACTAATGCATCGACCATCTTCATGGATCTTATGAATAGGGTCTTTAAACCCTATATTGATTTGTTTGTTGATTGATGATATTTTGATCTATTCTCATAGTGAGTTAGAGCATAAGAGTCATTTCGGGCAGTGCTACAAAGATTGAAGGAGGAGATGTTGTATGCTAAGTATGAGAAGTGTGAATTTTGGTTGAAAGAGGTTGCCTTCCTTGGTCATGTGTTGTTGGGGAATTGTATTAAGGTGGATCCTAAAAAGACTTATGTGAATAGATATTGGCCTAGACCATTGAGCTCGTCGAATATTAGGAACTTCTTGGGCTTTACGAGTTACTATCGGAGATTTGTGAATGGTTTCTATTCTATTGATTCTCCTATGAATAAGTTGATTCAAAAGAAAGCCAAATTTGTGTGGTTCGATGAATGTGAAAAGAGTTTCTAAACATTGAAAGATAAGCTTGTGTCTGCTCCTATATTGTCACTACCGAAAGGGTTAGAGGAGTTTGTTGTGTATTGTGATGCTTCTAGAGTTTGTTTGGGTTGTGTTCTAATGCAAAACTTGCCTTCACTTTATCAGCACAAACATTGCCAGATACTCATATGCAGGATTGCAATAATAACGAACAATCTGAAAAATTTTGAGGGTATAAAATTTTCAAAACATTCAAAAAGCATTTAAGATTATATATGCCAAAAGATAGTAACTACTATATATCTAAAAATTATCTAGACTATCTAAACATGCAGGCTCAACAAAAATTAAAATCATCCACAAAAAAAAAAACACGGCAAGAAAACCTTTGAATAAATAGGGGAAGTTAAGTAATCAAGGTTACTCAGGCTTCACCCTAATCCATAACTTCCCATACCCCACAAAAACAAAATATTTTGTCCTCAAAGTAACATATGTAAATGATAAGGGATAAACAAGGGCCATACCTTTGATTTCCACCAATGTAGCACTTGATTTACTATCGTGACATGATGAGATGAACTTCGGTATTCATGCTTCTTTTAGGTCCCAATTCTCAAGTATCTTAATTTGTTCCATGTCACCCATGTAGAACTTAACTCTTTGACCATTTACCTTGAACTTCTTTCCATCTCTGCTCTCTAGTTCAATAGCACCATGATTAAAGACACGTACTATGCAGAAAGGCCCCATCCACTTAGATCTGAGCTTCCTGGGAAAATACTTTAATCGAGAGTTGTAAAGCAACACCATGTCCCTGAGTGCAAATTGGTTATTCTCAATTTTGCAGTCATGTTGAACCTTCACTCTTTGTCTGTATAATTAGAACTCCCATATGCTCGCAATCTGAACTTATCTAGTTCATTAATCTACATTGATCTAGATGTTATTGCTCGATTCCAATCTAGATTGAGCTTATTTAATGCCCACATTGCTTATGCTCCAACTACACAAGCAAGTAACAAGCCTTTCCAAACACTTGTTGGTATGGAGATATACCAATTGGTGTTTTGAGGGAAGTGTGATAAGCCCGCAATGCATCATCTATCTTTGTGACCAATCGGTGTGATTCACATTTAAGGTCTTGGACAAGATTTGTTTTATCTTTCTATTTGATACTT
>JAOTQR010094250.1:0-21896 GCA_025774065.1 Solanum ossicruentum | reverse complement strand
GGCTAACATATAAACTTGAAATAATGAAAACAAGGATTTGACATGTTACCATGAGCTTGAAAAGAATGAAAGAGGTAAGCATATTGCTTTTCCATGCACGTAACAGGTCCCCGAGACACACTTTTGACTTGACGATTCTTCTAAAGTGCCTTAACGAACACTACACCTTTACCAATCGATTCTTCAATCCTTCCATCCAATACCTCCACATGGACCTCTTCCTAAGTCAACTTATCCTCCACAATTCCCAAAATCTTGTTAGTTTTATAACACTAGAGGCACCACCATATCCTTTCAACCTAGAAGCATAAAAAATCGGACAAACCATAACCTTATCCCTAGATAATTCCAATCCTTAAGAAACCTTACCGATCCTCCTCTATGCATTATAAGGATTCACAACTCTAAACTCATTGTCAACCTTATTCACACATAGCCTACTTCGTACCATAAGCCACCATTTCCCCCTTGGGAGACAACCTCCACTCTACCACCTTTCACCCGAAACCTCCAACTTTAATATGGTAGAATCAAGGCCTTGCTTAATCTAACCCCTTCAACCAAAGAAGATTTGGAACCATCAAGAATACTACACCACTATGCTCAACTTCCTCCAACCCAGCCTCCAATCTAGCCAACCGATGGACCTTTCTACTCACCTCTTTGCCACCATCCTCAACATATGCTAGGCTACCTAGAGCACTGACCACAATATTAGCCTTATCGGGAAAATAATGCATACTCATATCTTAATACTTGAAAAAATTCTAACCACCTTCTTGTTATCTTCCATACACACCTACATATTTATCAAACAACCTCTCATCCCCCAATACTTGCAACACTTCCCCCAAATGGTTCACAAGTTCTAAATAATTCAATGCTCTACCACTATAGGCCACCACAAACATGTCAAGGTAGGGTTTTAAGACCCTATTCAAGAAACCCATAAACATAGCTGGTGCATAAGTCAATCAAATAACTCCAACCTTACTCAAAATGCTCACTCCTTAGCCAAAAAGACACTTAGGGATATCACCTATCCTCATTCTCACTTGGGGGAAAAACCTAAACCAAAGATCAAGCTTAGATAAGCGACTAACCAATTATAGTTGACCAAATAATTCTACCATTCTTAACCATCATATTACAACCTTAAGGGTTCTACACTCATTGGAAGCATGATATGGAAGTAGCCAAACCACACAAAGACCTTCATCCCACCAAGCTAAGTTCAACCAAAATCCCAAGTCAATACCCTATGCAATGAGAACATGAGAAACCTGTAGACCCTTCTAACAATAATAGACATACATAACCAAATCATACTAGCAACAAAGGAATAATGAAAGAAATAGCGACTCTTGGAACCATCAAAGAATGCACAATAAGATCAAGGAAAATCTATAACTTGCTGGTAGCAACATCGGGCGTCTCATCACCCCCTCCTTGCCTCCTTAGAAGAGTGCGAAATTGATTGTGCCTTAGCGCACCACCTTGATGACCTTCCCTCCCTCCTTGGCCCACAGTGGTACCTTGTCCTAGAGGACCATCATCTCTACCTGTTGGTTGAGCATGAGGAAAATAACTAACTTTGTAACCAAATTTACCACAACCAAAGAAAGTATTAGACTTCTTCAAACATAGGCCACCATGCCCTTCCCAAACTTTTGACACTTAGGATTAGTCATCCAACCATTGTTGTCTTCACATTGAACCCTTCTTCTTCCCCTTTTCGGGGTTACAAAGCAATTCCTCCTCTTATGACCCTCTTCACCAAAATGGAAACAATCATTGATTTCCTTCAAGGGCCTCTACGAAAATTACCATATGATGGACACGTAACATCATCTCTATCTTTGAGGCTTTGGAACTTTCGTTTAAAACAGGCGCTCTTGGCCTGCCCATCTCCACTCTTACCATTTGAAGTCTCAAGGGTAGCCACCGATCGGTTGAGTTGAGCGATCAAAGGCTTGGCCAGAAAGGCTATAGTAATTCGGAATTCAATCTCAATAGCCCCTCCATCTTGAGGAGCTTGAGGAGCGGGGTAGGTCAATCGTCCTTCGGGTGTAAGAGCTCTTCTCCCTCTTGTGTTAGGCATGATCAACTTGTATAGCATAGAACAATTGTTAGGGGGGAAGATAACCTTACCTCAACTCTATAGCATGACATTAACCAAAACGAAGGGAAGCATTTCCTAAAATGTCTCACAGACTTCTACTCATAGTCTTGGCGCACAACATAACCATGAATTAGACTCTCATTGACGTGGTGTGATGGACTTTGAGGATCTAACAACCTAGTACTCTGATATAATCTTTTTCATGACTTAAGCCTAGGACCTAGACCTGACCGGCGATTGGGGAACCCAAAGGGACCCCAAACAAGCCACTTATCATATCATCACGCATCCTTGGTTGTGGAAGAAAGTAAAATAAAAACAAGAGATACTAAATAGGGATAATCGAGGCTAAGGGACATCTTTCATGTCCTAATCAACAAGAGTCATGAGATAATCAAATCTCATAGCATAGATACATAACATGTCCAATGACACCTCTACTACATAGATAACAGCGGGGGACAAGATAAGTAACCAGGCTCACCTCATAATCAAAGTATACCATAAAGAAAGATCGTCTTAGAACATAGCATAAGATCATAAACATCGCACCCATAATGGAGGACTCGCCAACATTCTTGAAAGAAATCGCACTAGCCATGTGGAGGGGGAGTATCACCAAACGGTGCTATGGTTCCTACATGGTAGCATTATGTTGCCATCTAAGTATCTAGGATACAATGCAACAATAGATAGGCAATATAGGCAAAGGGCATAATCTTAAGCAATGAATAGCATGCTAACAATATGACATGTATGAATGAATCTTGAAGTAAAAAATATCTATAAAGAACATCTTACGTAGGTAAGAAAATACCATCATCATAAACCAAACAACTAGGACTCAGAATCCAAGGTTTAGCACACTTTGGTAATAATCAAGGTATCAACCCATCAACATGGTTAATGGATATCACACCTTCCTCGTAGTATCCAAGCTATCAGCCTCTCAAAAAGGTTAATGGACATCACACCCTCCATCATAGTGGTCAAGATATCAACCACTCAACAAGGTTAATAGATATCACACCCTCCATCATAGTGGTCAAGGTATCAACCCCTTAACAAGGTTATGGTCAACATACAACACTATAGAAGCATATCATGAAATCAACATATATACAATATATTTTATAATCATAAAGTCATTCAACTCAAATACCATGCTCTAGACCTTCAACAACTCAAGAATCATAATCCAGACATTTTATCAAACACTTGGCGGATGTGCAATACTAATGTAAAATCATGCAATCAAGAGTGAAATCACACAGCTAAATTCAATCTTAAACCCCTAATAGACATTTGGTAACACCCTCAAGAAATACATATCAAAGCCATTCATCAATTCTCACAATAGATCTTGGTTTCATAGCTTAAAACATGTTAAAACAGTCATAATTTTATAAACTCCAACAGAGTATACAGTGAAAATGATAATAAGCAAGATCCATGAGTAAATCAACTTTAAATCATGCAATTTTAGGTAAAAGGAAGCTTTTTCATCATGGGTGAAAGGGACCCATGCATGAAAGAAGCCCACATATCTTCACACTGGAGAATCCTTGAACAATATTAGAGATGGAGACGTTGAGGTTGATTGAATTTCTTGAATCGGGAAGTGAGTTTAGAACCCTTGATTTTGAGTGAAATAATAGTGTAAGTGTTTGAGAGAGTTTTAGGGTATATCTCGTATGATATAAAGGTGAAATATTGCTAAGTATAGGTATTTTCACTCATGGAAAAACTTAGGCCCATGACTCAAAAACCATGGAGAAGACTAAAAGAAACTGAACAGAAAATGCACCGAGGCGCGTCACGCAAATAACGTTCCTACACACTTGAATTTGCAATCTTGGGATTTTTGAATTTTGCTACAGTTGCTATAAAATCGGGGTTAGACCCATTTCCTACTCAATTTGACCCCTAATCAAGAATATGAAATCTAATTTTTGAAATAACACAGATTTTGAGATATATCAAAATTATGATTTCGGGCATTTTCAAGACACATTTTCATGCACTTTTTGGGGTCGTTTCATTTTATTATTTCTGTGCTTACATTTGCAAGATTACAGGTTTGACTTAGATATGGCAAAAAAATTATAGAAGTTGCTGGGTTTTGTTATTATACGAGTCCATTTACGAGTTGTAGGATGATTTCATGAACAATTCCAGTGAGGGGTTATTTTCTGAAGTTAATTCTACTAATATGCATACAAGACGTAGTAGTTTTTACGAGTCGTAGAAGATGGTTTGTGGCCTGTGGATCAAGGTTTGGGACTTCCAAAGTTTATCAGATGAAATCCCTTTTATGGTCGTAAACCATTTGACGAAGTACTAGAGGTGTGTCGTAGGGTTGAATTGCAAAATTCTAGCAGTAGAGTATGAGACCCCAATTATAGGTCGTGGAATATGATACAACCCGTAAACCCCTTTCGTATGGCGCCCTAACCAATTCTCCTATTTTTTTAGGACTTATATTTTAGTTAATATAAATAGGTTATTTTTCAAAAGTTTTCGATAACTAAAAAAACTCAATAATTAAAGAGAAAAATTGTAAGATCATATTGGAAACTCTTTGAGAGCACTTGTGTTTGAATTTCATCTTTAAGCTTATCATTCTTATTTAGTTGGATTTGTTTGTTCATAATTTTATTGTGTAAGTGTTCAATCATGCTTCTCAATCTATAATTCTTGCATCTACACAAAGCATGAGTAGATAAATCCACAACTTTTGTTGTGGGAACCATGAAAACCTAACAAAGTAAAACCAGATAATTCATAATTCTTGGAAGGTTTATATGCATGTATTAATTAACTCTCGTTGTTTTTCATGTTTTCTGATGGTGGCAAACATTAGAATCTGCTTAGTATTACTGACTGGAGCAAGGTAGTAATGAATAGGAAAAGAGATTAATTAACAGGATTTGATTAATATGTTCTCATTTAATCAACCAAATGTGGACAAGGGGAGGTTGTACTGGGACTAATAGGTAACGATTAGTAGTGCACACTATGGATATGGGCCATGTCACATAGTGAAATTCACCTATCACCTTTGATTAAAGGGCTTGGTGAACATAACTTATCATCTATAAAGTATTGGGGATCCTCAGTGGGACTGGATCCCATAAATATTGGAGGGTCCAAGTGAAGAAATTCTCGCATCTTTGAGCTTTCTTCTCAATCCCTTCTAGCATATGCTCCCACCTATAGATTTCCCACATCTTAGTCAGCAGTTGAACTACATCCCTCATGCCCTACTCCCTCATCTTTGGTGGTTCTAGGGCTACTCAATTCATTTAGGCCTCAGCAGGTTCTAGGAAAGCTAGTATTATGGGTACCAGAGATTTCCTGTGTACCCAACGAGAAATATATCTCCTTAACTAAGAGAAGAACGACTGGTACCTTCCCTCAGATCCATACCTATCTCATGCTTTACCATCTCTTGACCATAACAACCAAGCATGAGTTAGATTTCATATCTTCTTATAGCTTTACTCTATAGCACATTCTATTAAGTTAAAGAATTGTAACCATCCCTAAATACCTCATAGCCTCTTGATTATAAGTGTGGAGCACAACACACCCATAAGCAAGACTCAACTAGCACGACATTGTAGACTCCCTAGGATACAAACTACTCTAATACCATGTTTTTCACGCCCAATAAAAGGAGAGAGGTGTGACCTTCACTCGATACCATCATTGGTTGTGTAAGCCACTGAACATGCTAGCTAACTAGACTAGGGGCCAAGAAATCAGCAACATAACATCTAAAAGACTAAGCCTGGACTATCTAGGTCATGACCTGTCAACAATAAGTCATATATGCCAAGGTACACAAACCAATAAGATAAAGTACTACCTAGTCGACAAGGCTACAACAACTAAGCTACATGCGCACACACACACACACATTTACATATATATATATATATATATATATACATATATACATGCTAGAACAATGGCTGCAGACTAGAAGTTACAAAGGAACAACCTAAAACAACATATCCACAATAGCCTCTAAGAGTGTCACTAACATGACTGGGATAAGGCCCTTACCATACCGAATTGTACATCAAATAGTATGCATCATGTTAAAGCTCCAGGAAAAGGTGGAGCTTACCAACTCACAGTTGAATTGGGCTCTTAGTGGAGGGGTTGATCAGAGTCCCTGTCTGATCCTCCGTGCACGAAATAAAATGCAGCATCCCAAGGTAATGGGACATTAGTACGAATAAATATGTACGGGTATGTAACGTAGAAAGAAAAATCACAGATAACTATAGTAAAAAGACCAACAGAAATACCACCTATGACGAAAACTTAAATAACCTTCATGGCCAACACTAAACCTCCTAGTGATCAAATATGCATGGTATGATTGAGTAATTATATGTTGTGCATGCATATATATAGATGCAAATGCATGATAGACCTAACCAAATGCTAGCTATCATGACCTAAACCTAGGGCCTAGGCATGGCACGACACAAGGGGACCGAAAGGACCTCAAGCAAGCCTCTTAGAACATCATTACACATTCTTGGTCACAGAAGCAATAAATCAAGCATCAAGAGATTATAAAGTGGGACAACTGGGCTAAGGGAAAGCACTTTCATATCATAGACAACAAGAACAATAAAGTCAAGGCACTTATCATAGATACATAACATGTGCAATAAATACCTCTCATACATAGATAAGAGCAGGGGCCAAGATAAAGTAATCGGGCTCACCCTCATAGTCAAAATAGACAATAAAGAAGAATATGTCAATAAAGAATAATAGCAACATAGTCTAAGGTCCCCGAAGAGGAAGACTCACCAGCTAGCTTGAGTAGTATCAAATAGCCATGTGGAAGAGGATGATCAACTTGGGCATCGGTTCCTATATGGTGACATCATGTAGGCATAGAGTATGCGTTTGTGCATTTAAATATACTATGTATGTGGGATGCAATGCAACAACAATTAGGCATCATAATCAAAATGTACAATAATAGGTAATACGCATAATATAACAATATCACATATATCATCAATGCATAAGTAAATCATGCTTAACAACTCATGTTCATATAAGATATCATATGTATAGAAAAGACCAAGCTAGATTTTCAAAGTACTAATGCTTTGGTAGGTTAGTGATGACGCCGCCCCATCACATAGGTGGTGAAGTACTAACGCCTCACTAGGTTGGTGATGATGCTGCCCCATCACCCGGTGGAGAAGTATAAACTCTTCCCTAGGTTGATGAGTACAAAGCCCTATCTAGGTTAGTGATGATGCCGCCCCATCACTTCGTAGAGAAGTACAAACCCTTCCCAAGGTTGATGAGTATAATCCCCCATCTAGGATATCTGGGTCCTTAGTCCCCCTGGATTGGGCATGGTCTAATACAACACTTTATATTGAGTATATCATATACATAAGCTCATTTTATCATCATATAGTCAATCAGATCATATCTCATGCTTTGGACCTTCAACTCCTCAAAAACCCACGTCCGAAAATTTTATCAAACACTTAGAGGGTGGATAATGCTAGTATAAAATCATGAAATATAGAGATGAAATCATGTAAGAAGATCAATTGTCAAACCATCAATCAACACCTTGCAACACACTCAAGCAATATTCATCAAAATGCCTTCTCAAATCTTGTAGTAGATCAAAGATTTTTAGCTCAAAACATAGCAAAACTATCATAATTTCACATAGCTTTAACATAGTGTGCTGTGAATTTCATAATAATCAAGACCCATTTGTAAATCAAATTTAAATCATGCAATTTGACAAAAAGGAGGCATGGGTGTCATGGTTGAGAGGAACCCATAAAACCATAAAAGAAACCCACATACCTTAGCTTACAGATGAACTTGGAGAAAATTGGAGATGGAGACTTAAAGGTTGAAGAAGAAACTTGAAGGAGAACCTTAGCTTGGGATGAGGGTTCTAGACTTGAATTTGGGAGTGAAAATATGACTAAGTGTTTGAGTGAGTATTGGAAAATTCTTTAAGTAATATGAAGGTGAAATTTGGCAATGTATAGGTAAAAACATGCTTGGGAACACTTAGGCCCAAGACTTAGAAGTCTTGGACCAAGTTAAAAAAAAACAGTCCCAAAATAAGCAGTTTGGCGATGCGAAAACCTCACTGGAAATTGCACCATGGGATTTTCGAATTTTGTTATGGTTGCTCTAAAATTGGGGTTGGACCTTTCTCCCCCTAATTTTGACCCCCTTAACAAGAATATAATGTCAGATTTTTGAAATAACAAATAGATTTTGAGATATTTTGAATTTAAAATTCTAGGTATTTCTGAGGTATATTTGCGAGAACTTTTTGGGGCCATTTCAATATCTCCCCCTTGGAAACATTCATCCCTGAATGTAAAAGTAACATACAAGATAAGAGTGATCATAACCAAATCATCCCCAAAAAGAATGCAACATCAAATTTAAAACATCATTTTCAAAATTTCAGAGTACGTATAAAATCACCATAACTTACCAACTTAAATATGAATGCATATGAATGAGATAGGGGCTTAGACATAAGACTTGTAATCACATAAGGGACTCAGAATTAGTACCTTAAGCTTGAGTGGAGTGGAAAAGATAAGGATACTACTTTTGCTTGTCTGTTTTGGCCTCCTAACTAGCACTTTCGATTTGTTGTTTCCTCCAAAGGACTTTAACGAATGCCACCTCCTTGTTCCTTAATCTCTTCACTTCCCAATCCAAGATTTGAACTGGAGCATCCTCATAACTAATCAACAACAATACCAACAACATCAAGAGGCATAATAGCATTAGGATCACCAACACATTTTCTAAACATAGAGACATGGAACACTGGATGTAGCAAATTCATTTCACTAGGAAACTTCAACTCATAAGCTTCCTTGTTAACCCTCTTCAAAGACCTCATAAGAACCAACATATATTGGACTCAACTTCCCCTTTTTACCAAAACGGACCACACCTTTCACCCACTTTGAATTCAATCTCTTCTTCTCACATCGGCATAGGATTTTTTATGATTTTGGGCTATTTTCAACTTTTCCCTAATCATCCTCACCTTCTCAAGAGCTTCTATAACCATATCCGGTCCAAATAAATACACCTCTCCAACCTCAAATGACCCAACCAGTGATCTACAATGTCTCCTATGAAGAGCCTCAAAAGGAGCCATACCGATCCTAGAGTGATAGCTATTGTTGTAGGCAAACTCAATCAAAGGAAGATGGTCATCCCAACTACCTCTCAACTCCACTACACATGACCTAAGCATATGTTCAAGGGTTTGAATGGTTCTTTCAGTTCGGGAATCCATTTGAGGATGGAAGGCCGTACTAAGGTGAACTTTTGTACCAAGACCACTTTGAAAAGACCTCCAAAAGTGTGAAGTAAATTGTGAACCATGATTCAATATGATGGACAAAGGAACCCCATGCAATCTCACTAACTCATGGATGTACAACCTTACATACTCTTCAGCCCCATATGTTGTCTTAATCGGTAGAAAGTGAGCTGATTTTGTCATCCCATCAACCACCACCCAAATGGAATCAAAATCATTTCTAGTCCTGGTAAACCCAACCACAAAATCGGTATTAATCACCTCCCACTTCCATGTGGAAATCTCTATGTCTTAGGTTAGGCCACACCGCCTTTGATGTTCGACTTTGAGTTGTTGATAACTATGGCAATCGAAAACGAAATTGGCAATGGCTCTCTTCATGCCTCCCCAGCAATACACATCTGTCAAGTCTCAATACATTTTGGTGGAACCAAGGTGAATAGAATAAGAAGAATTATGGCCTACATCAAGGATATTCTCCCTCAAATCATCAACACAAGGCACACACAATCTCCCTTGGTACCTAAAGGCACCATCTCCGCCTTGGGACAAAACTTCTACTTTGCCATCTTTCACCAAGGCCTTTAATTCTAGCAAGGAGGAGTAAAGATCTTATTTTGATATCACCTCATCCACCAAAGAAGACAGACCCCTCAACAACCACAACACCATCATCACCAACCTCTTCCAACCTAACCCCCAATCTAGCAAATTGTTACACATCCCTAGCCATCTCCTTACCTCCATAATCAACATGGGATAGGCTACCCATAAACACCCTACTCAACAAATCCACAACCATATTTTCCTTACCTGGATGGTAATGCATACTCATGTCATAGTCTTTGAGAAGTTATGACCCTCTCCTTTGCCTCAAGTTGCGATCTTTTTGAGTGAAGACATATTGGAGGCTCTTATGATCGGTGAACACATCAACATGTACCCCGTACAAGTAATGACACCTAATCTTTGATCCAAACACCACGGTAGCTAGCTCTAGATCATTGGTAGAGTAGTTCCTTTCATATACCTTGAATTGTCTAGAAGCATAAGCTATGACCTTACCATTTTGCATCAACAGACAATCCAATCCAACTCGGGAAGCATCACAATACACCACAAATCCCTCAACCTATCCGGTATAGACAATATAGGAGCAGACATAAGCTTGTCTTTCAATGTTTAGAATCTCCTCTCACACTTATCGGTCCACCCAAACTGAACCTTCTGTTGAGTCAGTTTTGTCATAGGGAAGCAATGGAGGAGACCCCATTCACAAACCTTCTATAATAGCATGCTAGGAACCAAGAAGCTCCTAATATCCGACGGGGTCAATGGTCTAGGCCAATTTATAATCACGTCATTTTTCTTAGAATCCACTTTTATACCATCCTTTGACACCATATGACTCAAGAATGCAACCTCCTTCAACAAAAATTCACACTTGTCATATTTGGCATACAATTTCTCCTCCCTCAATCTTTGCCACAGAACCCTCAAATGCACCGTATGATCCTCCCCACTATATAAATAGATCAAATATCATCAATGAAGACCACGACCAAGGAATCAAGGTAAGATTTGAAGACCCTATTTATTAGGTCTGTGAAGATGGTCGGTGTATTAGTCAACCCAAATGACATCACAACAAACTCATAATGCCCATATCTAGTCTGGAAAGTCATCTTAGGAATATTACATTCCCTCACCCTCACTTGGTAACTTGGACCCAAGATTAATCTTATAGAAGAAGCTAGCCCCTTACAATTGGTCAAACAAGTAATCAATCCTTGGAAGAGGGTATCTATTCTTGATGGTGATCCTATTGAGTTGTCAATAGTCAATACACATTCTAAGTGACCCATCCTTCTTTTTCGCAAACAACACTGGGGCATCCCAAGGGGATTTACTAGGTCTAGTAAATCCCTTCTCCAACAAATCTTTTAATTTCTCCTTTAACTCTTTCAACTCCATCGGGGCAATACGGTAAGGGGGAATGGAGATAGATTGAGTATTAGGGAGGAGGTCTATACCAAAATCTATCACCTTTTCGGGAGGGGCACCAAGAAGGTCATTTAGGAAGATACCAAGAAACTCATTTACAACTAGAGCCGACTCTACGCAAGGGACTTTGGACTCTACATCTTTAACCCTTACAAGATGGTAAACACACCCCTTAGAGATCTACTTACAGGCTTTTATGTATGAAATAAATCTATCCTTGACCACCACATCTTGACTCTTCCACTCGAGGACGGGCTCATTAGGAAATTGACGCTTGATCCTATGAGTTCTACGATCAATAGAAGCATTGTAGCCATGCAACCAATCCATCCCAAGAATGACATCAAAATCCACTATGTTTAATTCAACAAGATCACAAGGCAACAACTTATGGAAAATGCAAGTAGGACAACTTCTATAAACATTCCTAGCAATAACAGATGCACAAATAGGAGTTGACACATCATATGACTCATGCAAAAACGCAGACTCAACATGGAACTTCTTAGCAACAAAAGGGTAACAAAGGAGAGAGTAACACCCGGATCAATCAAAGCATAGGCATTAAAGTCAAAGATTTTTAACATAACGGTAACAATGTCGAGGACCTCACAAACCCCTTGCCTCCTATATAGAGCATAAAATCAATTATGTCTTGGGGAACCACTAGAGGACCATCTCTACCCAATGGAATTGCATTTGCACCCCACCCTTGCCACAATTTCTTGGACAATCCAACCTTTTGTGACCAAGCTCCCCACAATCAAAGCATGCATTAAAACCCTTCAAAAATGGGCCCCTATGACCCTTCCCACATGTAGGAAATACATCAATAGGAGCCACAACACTAACACCTTGAGCCCTGGGGAGGTCATTGGAAAAACCCCTATTAGTAACATGAAGAGACCCTTGGCCTTGAGGGAATCGGCCACCCCTTTGGAACTTACCCCCAAGACGGGCCCTCTTGGCCTCATGCCCCCTTTTATTTCTCAATTTCTCCTCCTCCATTTGCTTGGCATAGGTCATGAACCGAGACAAATCCATGTGACTAATTAGCATGGTGGACCGACATTCTACTATTACCAAGTCGAAGATCTCTATCACAAACTTGTCTATCCTAGATCTAGGATCGGCCACCAAATGAGTAGCATAGTTTGAAAGCCAATTAAACTTAAGGGTATACTCCCTCACACTCATAGAACCTTGTTTCAAGTTCATGAACTCTACCAACTTAACTTTATTAAGCTCAAGAGGGAAAAACTGATTAAGGAAAGTCAATTTGAACTCTTCCTAAAGCACCACATTACTGATTCCCTTCTCACCCTTTCATTAATCATACCATATTTGGGCTACCCCTTTGAGTTGGTATGCTGCCAACTCCGCCTTTTTATTCAGCACAACACCCATGATATTCAAGATTTTGTAGACCTTATTGGTGAACTTATGTGGATCTCCATCCACCTTCGACCCATAGAATACCAGAGGATTCATCCTTATAAAGTCTCTTACCCTAGCTCTTGGGGTAGTACCATAAGGGGCTTGGGCTCCTTGATTGACTTGGTAGCACCTCAACGCACTTCGGTGAGAACCAACTTAGGTGAAGCTTGGAAATAGAATAATTCCTTCTCCTATAACTTGCGCAAGAATAGTGAGAGCATCCCAGAGCTCACCATTATTAGGTTGCTTCTAGGGAGTTCGGGCCCTTTGTCATTGAATGTTTGACATGATCTAGCATAGCAAAGAACAATCGTTTGGGGAAAAACTTACCACAACTCCATAGCATGACTTAGAACATGAAAAAGGAAAATATTTCCTAAAACGTCTCATAGCCTCCTATTCATAATCGTGGCGTACTTCACAACAATAAATAGAACTCTAATCGACGTGGCGTATTGGATAACGAGGATCTATCAACCTAGTGATCTGATACCAAGTTTCTCATGACCCAAACCTAGGGCCTAGGTGTGACACAGTGCAAGGGGAATCCGACAGGACCCCAAGCAATCCTCTTAGGACATTATTACACATCCTTGATTGCGAAAGCAATAAGTCAAGCATCAAGAGATAATAAAGTGGGACAACCAGGGTTTAAGGGAAAGCACTTTCATATCATAGACATCAAGAAAAATATAATGAAGGCTTTTAGTATAGATACATAAAATGTCCAACAAACACCTCTGATAAATGATAAGAGTGGGGGCCAAGACAAAGTAACTGGGTCATCCTCATAGTCAAAATAGACAATAAAGAAGAATGTCTTGATACATAACAATAGCAACATAGACTAAGGTCCCCGAAGTGGAGGACTCACCAACTAGCTTAAGTAGTATCGAACTAGCCATGTGGAGGAGGATGATCAGCTTGGGCACCGGTTCATACATTGTGACATCATATAGGCATAGAGTATGCGTTAGTATGTTTGAATATACTAAGTATGTAGGATGCAATGCAACAAGAATTAGGCTTCATAATCAAAATAACAATAGGCGTTAGGCATTATATAACAATATGGCATGTATGATCAATGCATAAGTAAAACATGCTTAAGTAGCTCATCCTTATATAGGATATCATATGTGTAGAAGAGAGCAAGCTAGAATTCTAAAGTACAAATCCCTTGGTAGGTTATTGATGATACCGTCCCATGACTTAGGTGGTGAAGTTCTAACCCCTTACTAAGTTGATGATGATGTTGTCTCATCACCCAGTGTAGAAGTAGAAACCCTTCCCTAGGTTGGTGATAATGCCGCTCCATCACCTAGGTGAATAAGTACAAACCCTTCCATAGGTTGATGAGTACAAACTCGCATCTATGTTAGTGATAATGCCACCCTATCACTGGTTGGAGAAGTACAAACTCTTCCCTAGGTTGGTGATAACACCGCCCCATCACCTAGGAGGAGAAGTACAAACCCCCATATAGGTTATCCGGGTTCTTAGTTCCCCCGGATTGGGCATGGTCCGATGCAATACTTTATATAGAGTATATCATATACATAAGCTCATTTCATCATCATATAGTCAATCATATCATATATCATGCCTTGGACCTTCAACCCCTCAAGAAACCACATCCGAACATTTTATCAAACACTTAAGGGTGTGTAATGTTAGTATAAAATCATGAAATATAGAGATGAATGCATGCAAGAAAATCCATTGTAAAACCATTAATGAACACGTTGCAACACCCTCAAGAAATATTCATCAAAACTCCTTCTTAAATCTTATAAAAGATCAAAGAGTTTTAGCTCAAAACATAGCAAAACATAGTAAAACAGACATAATTTCACATTACTTTAACATGGTGTGCAGCAATTTTCATAATAATCAAGACCCATTTGTTAATCAACTTTAAATCATACAATTTGAGTAAAAGGAGGCTTGGGTGCCATGGGTGAAATGAACCTATGAAAGAACCCCACATTCCTTATCTTAGAGATGAACTAGGTGAAGATTGGATATAGAGACTTGAAGCTTGAAGAAGAACCTTGAAGGAGAACCTTAGCTTGGAATGAGGGTTTGGGACTTGAATTTCGGAATGAAAATATGACTAAGTCTTGAGTGAGTATTGGGAAATTTTTTGGGTAATATGAGGGTAAAATATGGCTACGTATAGGTTAAAACATGTTTTGAAATACTAAGGCCCATGACTTAGTAGTCTTGGACCACTTTAAAAAAAATAGTCCAAAAAAACGCGAAAACCTCACTCGAAATTACACCATGGGATTTTCAAATTTTGATACGGTTGCTCTAAAATAGAGGTTAGACCCTTTTCCCCCTAATTTTGACCCCCTAAACAAGAATATGAAGTCGAATTTT
The DNA here is from genome assembly GCA_025774065.1 of Solanum ossicruentum. Lineage (NCBI taxonomy): Eukaryota > Viridiplantae > Streptophyta > Magnoliopsida > Solanales > Solanaceae > Solanum > Solanum ossicruentum. Next base: position 6,573 of record JAOTQR010094250.1, on the reverse strand, counting down.
TGAAATAACAAATGAATTTTGTGATATATGGAATTTTAAATTAGGGGCATTTCTGAGGCATTCCGGGCACTTTTTGGGGTTTTTCACTAGCAATGGTGGTGGTCCTTTCTAGTAGCTAACTGATATCATATTTGCCAACTTATGGCCATTTGTACAATATGCATACATATTATATACATGTGTGTATATATATATACACACACATATACATATATAAAAATCATTTGGGAAAAATAGGCCCCATACTTTCGATTATACCTCAAAGTCCATGGATAACATACCATGTATCATACAAATATTGAATGTACATAGTAGGCTATAGCAAGAATTTTGCAAATCTTGGATCATTGATACACTTATTCTCATAGCATCATAATCATTGTAGCAGCATATACATATGATTCATGGCATCTTATATATTTTTTGAATAAGTATGGTAACTTAACTCAAGTTTAGTAACTTAAGTGTCACGACCTAAGTCTAGAGCCTAGATGTGACATGGCGAATAAGAAACCCGGGGGTAACCCAAATAAGCATCTTAGCATATCTTTTACATATCCTTGGTTGTGGAAGCCTAAACAAGCATCACACACGTAATTTCTAAGGGAAATAGGTCTTTGGACTCATGTTGCGGGGATAAATAAGGGAAAGGGGTTTGTATAAATCATATAGCAAGCAAGTACTAAGGGGAGGGTAAATAGGACTCAAGCAATAAGGAAGTAAGGACTTAGGACTTTCATCAACTTATATCTACATCATCATTATCAAATAACATCACATAAGGAATAAGGACTAAGGGATAAGTCTCCTTGAAAACTCATCATCTAAACATAGGTACATAGAATAAGTATCCAACAACACCTCTAGACATGAGTAGGATGGGGGCTAAGACAAGTCTGGAGCTCACTCTCAACTAGAAAGTAACTAAATTAAGTCTCAACAGAAACAAGATAGAACTCGACTATTTTCCTTAAAATGGAGGACTCACCACTACAAATGATCTTGTCGAACCAGCATAGCCACGTGGAGAATGTCGAGGAGTGCCAGTCCTTACATGGTGAAATCATGCAGGCAAAAATTATGCATTAGTACTTTGAATGTACTAATACGAGTTCATGCAATGCACATAGCATACGTCGTGAAATTAGTGAGCAATGTGATCATTTAAAAATATCAGTTGAACCATAAAACATAGGTTAAGAAGGTGCATAAATTATCATGCATAAGTAAAATAGCTATATCTTTTGGTAAAATCTTGCTTTTACATCAAACAAAGAAACACTATAATCATCATAAAAGGACAACTTGGGACCATATGGGATCTTAAACATGCAACCTTTAACCGGTATAAACCATATGAGTTAAACCATGGAGTTCTGATGTTTCTGTTATACTTGAAGAAGGGGGAGATCACTTGCGAAGGTGACCTCCTAAGATGCCTAAGTGGATCCACCAAAGAAACTATTAAGCAACCTCTAATAACGATTGGTCTATAAGTCAACTTCTACTAGGGGTGACCCCTATTTCCTACGGTGGCACATAGTTATGGGACGATGGGGTTCTATTAATGGTCTTTTACTCTAGTTATGGGGATTATCTACATATATCTCAATTGTGCTAATCGTGACTCTCATAGAATGACCATATACATGAACCATAGAATTATCTAGTATGGGGAGGTATTCTACTAACCAATCTCATAAGCCATGTGAAGCAATGGAGAGGTATTCTACTAATCTATCCAAAAAGACTTTTGAACATAGATCATCGTCATAAGGATAGCTCCTAAATCTTTCCTATGCCTCTACTATCGGCTTATCATTATCTTCCATGCTTTACTAGGTGGAGGACTCATATCTCAATCATTCATTCATTTTTTACTTCAAATAGACTAGTCACATAGTGCATAGGAACATGGGTATATTCTTGACATGCATAATCTGATATATCATAACAACATGGAGGGGTTCTTTAAAATACAATATAGCCTTCACAAAAATTAAATACATGTCAAAATATACTTGATAGACCTCATCATTCAGCATATTTATAACTTGCATCTCTTGCAATAAAACATAAGAAGCTTTATCATGTAAACTTATTCAAAACATGGTGGGTCATGCATGGAAGCTTAAATTTTATAATACAAGAGTATAGAACATAATTGAAATAAAATAAGATAATTTAGGAACTATTCAAATCAACCCACCATCATTCTAGCAAAACCCTTGGTTTGGCTCTCATGAAATTCATCTAAACATCCGTAATTTTAGCAACCGACATTGTGATTCAAAAACCCATAATAGATAAAGATATAAAATAATGTAAAATCCATAAATTTAAATCATCCTAAAGACCCTAGCATAAACATTCATATCATCCTTTAAAAAATAGTTGTAGGAACATGAAATTAGTATTGTAAAATTACCAACTCTTCAACACTTCATGGTATCATAACATTCATAACTTTGAATATCATAAAATAATTCATATTAGAAAACCCTTTAAATCAATTCATGTAATTTCATCCAATAAATGAAGATTCTCAACATAAATCATGCCTATTGGAGCAATAAGAAATGCCCATAAGAAATCAACCATTAATTTTCAAGGATTTCAAAAAAAAGGCTTTGGGGATCTATGTGTGGAAGAACCCTTGGATAAAGAGACCCAGATACCTTAGACATGGAGTTTCTTCAAAGAAAATTGAGGAAAACTTGGGGCTTCACTTGTATTCTTGAGTTCCAACAAAAGTTTCTTGAAGTCTTGAGGTTTAGGGAAGGATATGAGAGAGGATTTAGAAAAGGATTTGGGCTACAATGGCTTACAAGAGTATAATAGAGTAAAACGGGTTGAACCCTATCTTGAAAAAGTATAAATATCATCAAAAGGTCAAAAAATGATGTTTTGAAGTGTCCTATTGGTAAAATCAGCGGTTCAGAGGTCCCATCGCTGAACCATTCAGTTATACGAAGAATAGGACCTTCATATTGCCCTTTTTGAAAGTATTAAAAAAAATTTAGAGTGATTAAGTGACCTATTTGGCAATATGTTGAATGTATTAGGCAGTCAAACTGACCATTGCCCTTTTTGACAGCTAAGACAAATTTAAGTAAAATGGCCATAACTTCTTACTCCAAACTTAGAATAAGGTAAAATTTGGATGCACTGGAAATCTAATTCAAAGATCTACAATTTTGTAGGTAGTTGGTTACCTAATTCATTATTTACTCAGAGATATGCACTTTTGAAGTTGTCCCATATATGAACTCATACTGAAACATATCTGAAATAAATCCTTTGGTCTTGGCTCAATGTAAGAGATGCCCTATGACACAAACAACTTGTAATACACTTTGAAAACCTAATAAATGATGCTACCACATTAGAAATCACCAAGTTAAATCTATACATATATGAGAAAGGGCTCAAGTTTTAGCTTAAGATCTAGGGTGTTACATTAAGTTTTGTAACTTCAGTCAACGTTTAGAATGAACTCTTAACTCTGAAAAAGTTTATAAAGATGATTCACATAATGCTTACACTTGTTTATATATGCGAATTAGTAAAAGAAAGTCTTATAAAGAAAAAGCGTCTTAGTAGTTTAAATAGGATCATTATATTGGAGATTATTGGAAATCCACATGTTATTTTTAGAAGTTCTTCAAATATGGTTGTTGTGAGGAAGAAGGACTGATTATTACTACTACATTTCCCTAATAATCTACCTTTATTTTTAGTGACCACAGCAAAAAGAGTAACACCTTAAACACATGGACCGGTTGTCAGAAAAATTAATAAATTGACATATAGATATAGAATATCTAGTTTAAGCGAATGAATAAAATATCAACCTAATTTCATCATTAAAAAAAATCATCTACAATTCTAATGTCTTTTATAGAAGGTGTTTGTAGCAACTTAATAGTAAAATATCACATTTCACATTTTGGGAATTTTCCAGATTTCACGCTAAAAGTAGGGACAAAGCTTTAGCCTTAACATACCTCTCAAACAAACTCCAATTGCCCAAATTTTCTTCATCAAAATTCTTCCTTACATCCTAAGATTCACAAACACTATATACGCATATCTTAGAAGCACCTATAAGTAATCCATAACTGAGCATAAATTGGTAAATTTTTCGTATAGCCTTAAAGCGATGAAATGTCTGTAATACTTCATAGATGATAAAAGAGCCCCAAAATTATTATCTATAGAGCAGCTATAAAGTATAATCAACAAGAACACCCAATGTTGACCTTCCAAAAATAGCTCCAAACATAAATAATAGGAGGGAAAAGTAATTGCAAATAGTAAAGCACACATTTGTAGGTACAATGGCCAAATTTTAACGGTAAAAATGCGAAAGCCTTACTTGTATTGCTTAACTACCTTGTGTCAGAACTATCTTCAATTCCTTATCTATTTTGAAATGGAAATAGAATGTTTGGAGCTTTAAAATATCAAATTTGCCGACTTATAAGTGGGCTTGTCCCGACTCGGTCCAAGACCCAGTTTTCTACTCGAGCAATCCATGATAAAGTAGTCATAATGTTTTATTCCAAAGTTATATTCATATGCAATTTTATACGTTGCAAACTATACTTGAATAACTTCAATTTGATAGGTCATATCCCCTTAAACTCCTTGTGTTTTGGGATATATGGTCTGAGATAGTTGACTCAAATTTAAGAAAAGCTTATTTAAGATGCTTATGGTAACTTTGGGAGACCTTTATCTTGAAACTCTCTTGACTCCAAAGCTTAATATATTTAAACCTTCTGAAAAGGTGAGGTCCCACTAGGGCCATTTCTTTGATCTTGAATACATGCTTAGAAGATTCCTTTGAGTTAACACTTTAAGTCCTTGATATTACCACTCATTTGTAGTCTTTATTCTCCTTAGGTACTATGCAAAATCACATATATCGTATATAAAATGCCACACTATGTATATTTTGGAAAAGGAGAAACATGGGGTCATATTGCATTCCGTGATGAGAGAATACTGGCTACATCACACGATTTGATACCATGGTTTGCAGATTTTGTGAATTACTTTGTTAGTGATATTGTGCCATCTGATTTGCCTTTCCACCTACATCGTAACTTTATGCCTGACGTGAGGAAATTTTCCAAGGATAAACCATATTTGTTTCATATTTATGCCAATGGGAATTTTATGTTCTTGAGGTTGAATGATGAGCATTCTTGAAGCTTATCATTCTTCATTAGTAGGCGGGAAACATAGTGGTATTCAGACAGCATATAAAAACTTGTACTGTGGCTACTTTGGGACCAACTATTCGCCAAGATAGCTATGAGTGTGCCAAATCATGTGAAAAGTGCCAACAAAAAGATGAAATTTCCCAAAAGCATGAGCTCCCACTTAACCCCATTATGTTTGTTGAGTTATTTGATGTTTGTGTAATATACTTCATGGGACCGTTCATTAGTTCATACGGGAATAAGTACATCCTAGTTGTTGTGAAGTACATTTTGGAAATGGGTGGAAATTGTTGCACTTCCTAACAATGAAGGTAATAGTATCCAAACATTCTTCAAGAGAAACATCTTCTCGTAATTTGGCACTCATCGGGCGATAATAAGCGATGGAGGTCCTCTCTTTTGTAATAGGTTGTTCAAAGAACTGCTAGAGAGGTACGGGGCTAAGAATGGTGTGGAAATGCCTTACCATCCATAGATGAGTGGGAAAGTTGAGGTATCTAATATGGAGATTAAGCAAATTCTTTCTAAGACAGTGAATGCAAATATAATAGATTGGTCACGAAAGCTAGATGATTCATTGTGGGCATACTTAACTTCTTTCAAGACTCTTATAGGTATGTATCTGTCACGCCCTAAGTCCCGTTAGGGAGGATCGGCACCCATTGCTGATAAGGCTCGGGAGAACCAACCTATATCTATGCACTTTCTATACTTTTATAACGGATTTCAATAATTCAACATGCCTTTATGCAAGTAAAGAGTGATACAGCCAAAAGGAAATGCATGTGACTAGGCCGTTGGGGCTACAGTGTCGAAAGTACGAGACATGACCACACAATAATTTACATAGTCAACAAAGTTTCTAGATAAGAGAAAGTATCAAATATGGATCGGGACAGGCCCCACCTCAAATAACCATACAATACAAATATATAAGCTTTAGACATACATAAAGCTTCGGAACAACCTGGAGCTTGGTAACAGTAGCTGGATGTCCTGGACTCTAATGGGGAGACCTACTAACACCTGTACATGCAGCATAGAATGCAGGTCCCCCATAAGGGACGTCAGAATGAGATAATGTATTGAGTATATAAGGCGTGAAATACTGTATCTGAAGTAACAACTTCAAATGAAACTATGCACTGGTGTGTAATAAGAGACCACCTTTGGAATACTTTGGGATCGTATACTTTATGTTCTTTATATTACCTTACCTTTACTGTATAATCTGTGTGCATCATGTACTATAAATGATCAATTGTTCAGTGGTAAAAGATATCGGGATCGTCCTTGGCTAAGTTCTTCCTTAACCCCTCTGGCTAACACCCGTGATAGGATC